>CAAKHG010048616.1:0-10983 GCA_901007715.1 Dactylopterus volitans
CGCGCTGGCAACTGTGTGTGCATGATTTTAGGTAAACTCAAAGAGGCTGACACGTTTTCATAGTTGCACAAACGTACGTCGTTAGACAGTTTTTTTTTTGTTTTTTTTTGCTGCATCCACAGGGGCAGTATGGTAATGGAGGAGCCGTCTAATTAGAGAGCGAAGCCTCTACGGCGGCGCAGCAGCAGCAGCAGCAGCAGCAGCAAGCCGCCATTAAGGCGCCGGCTGTTTGTTAGTGCATCCCACCACTTAACTGCTGTTATTTAACATTCAGCGTGAGAGGATGTGCAGCTCACCAGGGGCTGCGATGGTCATGGTAAACAAGGACCAGGAGGGTTCAAGCAACAATGGCTATACAGATGTGTGTGTGTGCGTGCGTGCGTGCGTGCGTGCGTGCGTGCGTTATGGTGGTGGTGGTGGTGTTTGGGGGGGTGAGGGGGGACTGTAGGAGATGCTGGAAGAGTGTATGAGTCACCGGCTCCCCAGAGGACGCACGGTTCTCTGGGTTGTTTTTTTTCCCCTCTTCATTTTTGTGGAGGTTGTGTCCTACCTTCAGCTGCTTTAGTCTTGGAGCCGCAATGTGTGTGTCTGTGCGTGCGTCTGTGCATGCGTGTGTGTGTGTGTGTGTGTGTGTGTGTGTGTGCGTGTGTGTGTGTGTGCGTGTGTGCGTGCGTGTGTGTGTGTGTGTGTGTGTGTGCGTGTGTGTGTGTGTGCGTGTGTGTGTGCGTGTGTGCGAGCAGCGGATTCAATGTAATTTACGCACCCACTCATCTTCTTACAGCGGCTGCATGCAGTGCTGATATTAATGTGTTCCCAGTAAATCGTATAAGTGGGGGTACCGCGAGTGATGCCGTTAGCAGTGCGTGTAATAATGGTGGAAACACTTTTTTTTTTTTGAGAGTGTTGATATTTGTAGCACATTTAGTAACAGCATTTGTCGTGATGGTAGTAATACTAGTTGTACAAGTAATAGGAGTACTACTACATTTAATGGCAGTTGCAGTTACAGTTGTGCTACCAGTTCTATAAGTACTATGGGGGCTGAATCAGAAGCCAGTTGCCCTTGTTTTAACTTCTCTGGGTAAAGTAGAAGGACTAGCAGTGGGACTAGTAGGACCAGCTGCGAGTCTACTAGAAAAATTACTAAGACTAGTGGTATATCTAGTAATACTAGTTGGACTATGAATGCTTTTAGTTGTAACAGCTGTCGGACAAGTACTATATCTTGTAATAACTGCAGTAGTAGTAACGCATGTAGTAGTAACAGTAGTAGGACAAGTAATACATCTTGTACTGATACTAGCAGAACTAGTAACACATTTGTAGATAAACCAGTAGGACTAGTCATGTATTTACTAGTAACAGCAGCAGGACTAGTAATTGATCTAGTCATAACAACAGTAAGAGATGTAATACACCCCATAGTGATACTAGTAGGACTATTAATTCATCTGATAGTAGCAGTGGTAGGATTAGTAACACTTTTAGTAGTAATATTAGTTGGACTAGTAATGCATCTAGTAATAGTAGCAGGACTAGCGATTTCAAATTTGTAATTGGAGCAGGATTAATAATTGATGGAGTGATAACAGTAGTGACTCAGGTCACACGCCCCAGAGTATCTTGTAGTAACATTAGCAGGACTAGTTGTGAATCTGGTGGTGATACTGGTTGGATTAGTAATACTAACAAGCTAAGTGAATCGACACAATTTCAACAAGTCAATAAATCCACAAACCCGTCCACTGGGAGCAGAGGTAGAGCTCAATACATTCCGGGTCAGTCCGACGCCATAGCGACGCCTCATGACATCAGGAATCAAAGCTACGTTAAAGCACACTGTCACGACGCAGCCACATCGACATCATCATCATCATCTTCATCATCATCTAAATGACATTGCAGTCAGCATTTATCACGCTTGTACCACATTCAGATGGGCGTGTTCTTTGTCTCCCAAAGGGCTCACCAATCATAAAGCTTCTCTCAAACACTGCTGCCCTCGAGTGTCTCTGAAAGACAAGAGACTTGATACGGAAGAACGCCAATAGAGTCCCATCTGGAAGGTCTTCTTCATGGAGCATCAGGGGCGAAGCTGCACCAAGAGGATCCCTACTGCTTTTCCATACTCAAGGTCAGCTGCCTCGTGTAGGGATAGGGCCACATCCCATGGCGTGACCTTGGTAACATCAGGAAGCGGTGGAGAGGACTCAATGGAGCAGACGCCTCCGAGAGTCGCCCTGGGGGCAGCAAACCTGGAGGCTTGGATAGGGGTTGGAGTTCTGGAGGTTCGGTAGCACTGGGCAGCAGAGGCTCAGGGGTGCTCGACAGCATTGGCTCTGTGGCATTGGGCGATGGAGGCTCTCTGGTGCTGGGCCACAAAGAGGACCGGTGGTGTACGGAACCATGAGGACCATGAGAACCAACCCAAGGAGGATCACATTGGATGGTCGGTCGAGTTCCTTCAAAACAGGCATGCTGAGCCTTGTTGCTTGGTGGTGGACTCACTGGGGGTTCAGAGTCAGCAGGTAGAAGGCTGGCCAGCTCAGGATGGGCAGCCAGCTGGCCTGCCAGCCTAGTACAGGTAGAATGCAGGTCCAGACTGGTTACCAGAAAGCATGTGTTAACACTTGGGCCCTGGGAGCCTATGGATGGGGAAACGGTAACAATTTGAAGGAATGATAGTTCTGCAACTTCCTGCCGGATGGTCCGATGGCAAAGAGTGGCTGGGTCCTCAGTGAGCTGCTGTACCACCTGGGGCAGGACAATGCTGCTTTCAGAACCATCATCCAACACTGCATAGATTTCAATAGTTTTATCGCCATTTTGCAGAAGAACCTTCACTATTTTCAGCATAACCTTCTGTGAATGGTCGGTTCGGTCAAGGTAGGACTTTGTCAAAGGATCAGTCCCCATCAAGACTCTCTCTGAGACCTCCTGTGCTTCATCATGGAGGACAGTGAGGTGTGGTTGCGTACAGTTCTTGGGCGGGTGTTTAAGAGGGCCAACCTCAGCCTGAGAAGCCTGGCCACACTTCCAGTATCGCTGACCATTCGGAGTCCATTTATCAACCTGCCTTGTGGTGGGCTTCTGAAATTCTGGACAGGAATTCCAGAAGGGCTCCTTGTTGTTGCAGTATGGATGATATGGCCAAGACTTGAAAGCTGGCTTGGTGCGAGAAGGTGAAGGTCTGTTTCCACCTTGTGTGCTGCTGAAATGGACCTCAGCGGTCTTCTCTTTTGGATGGGTCACACCTGAATCCTTAACCTGCCTGGATGCCTCATGGTGGTAAACAGCTGTCACCCTGCTGGCCCCACCTTCAGCTTGAACCTTCATTTGTAACCATGTGGCTATGTCAGGCAAAGTGTAGGTCACGTCTGCGCTATCCTGAAGGATTCCACGACTTAAACAGTACTCTATAAAAGCATCATGATGGGCCAGAGGCATTGTACCTGGGAGGTGTTCATCATGAGATCTGCATCTGAGCTCAAATCCACTTTGCGCTTTGAAGGTCTGGAGCATTAACCCATGGGATTGAAATGACAATGCAAAGGAGTAGAGGGCCTCAGCGTGTTCCAAATTAATAGCCGAGGAATGAAGAATGGCTTCAAGCTGAGATGGCACAAGCTGTTGAGAGTGACCACACATGGACTGCAAGGCCTGTACAGCAGCGGTGTAAGGGTGCGCGTCATGCATGAAAGCCTTTGCAAGCTGGAGCGCACTCGGGAGCTTGAGCTGACCGAGCAGGACCTGGTATTTGCTCTCCTCGCTCAAATGACAGCGACTGTCTACCGGATTCCCGAGTGTCATCTTGAGCCGCTCAAATTCGTTTTCACATCCACTTTCAATGGTCGGAAGCCGAGGTTGTGGATCGAGGGTCAGACTGGCTGGAATCTGGTCATCACACGGCGAGATATTGGGGTGCTCGATCAGCAAGGTCTCCAGGGGGCTGGTCTCCAGGAGGACAGGCTGGCTGCTACGGCTGGTGAAGCAGGGCGGCGGATAGACAAACCAGGAGTCCTCCAGGGAGAAGCCGCTCTCCTCCTCATCGTCCTCCACGTCCTCCTCTTCGACTCCGCTGTCACGGTCGGCCTCAGATATGCAGTTGAAGGTGGTGCAGCCGGCATAGTGGATGGGATGGCTGACCAACGGCCAGGGGATTATCACCAGGTCTTCCTCTTCCTCCTCCTCCTTCAGGCCAACGCTGGATTCAAGGAGACCATCACCGCACTGATTGAAGCAGGCCTCACCCAGGTTGTTGACCAGGATCCAGTCTTCATGATCCCCCTTTTTCTCTTTTGTGGGACAGCTGCATTGGCTCAGCTTCTCCCTCCCAAACAGACTGTTTGCGAACCTCTGGAACATTCCGGGATGTCGTATAGTGGGCAGGGTGTGAGCTTCAGGGAGGGACTCGGCGAGGCAAGTGGTTCAGGGGAGGCGTGGAAGGAATTTATATCCTCAGCTGCTAGAAGAAGAAGAAGAAAAAGCAGCCTTTCAACAGCCGAAGACGTAAATGAGCTCAAACGGCGAGACTGAGAAAGATGAGTCACTTTTGGAAAACAGAAAAAACTTGAAGTTTCTTTGTGAAAGAAATATGATGTAAAAGATGAGTTTGGTGTTGGTGTTGGTTGTTTCTTTGTGTTTCCTCCTCGATCCTCACGCTGCTGGCTTGATTCTGACGCCAAAGGCCAAATATGAGAAAGGGATTCTTGGTAACAACAGTTTGGATGGACGGCTGTGGAGCGACGATTCCTGCGAGAAAACCAGTCCAAGGACACTTCCAAATCCAGCAGTGAAGTGCTTCTACAGAGCAAACTAATATAGTCAAAATAATTTCAACAAGTCGAGGGATCAACTGATCCAAATCCAAATACCCATCCGCCCGGAACAAAGAGGTTTACCTCTTAACACATTCTGGATAGCTTTGATGTCACAGCAATACTCCATGATGGCAGGAATCAAAGCCACATCAAAGCAGCCGATCATAAAGCCGGCGCACTAACAACATCACCTGAATGACATCGAACAGTCAATATTGATCACCCGGCCCACCAATCATGAAGGGGCTTCCACACGGTGGACAAGTCGCACATCTAGCGTTCATAGTGTAGGACTCGGGATTCTAGCTGTACTTAAAGTGGTAATGATAATGGCGGCAGCAGTAATGGTACTGTGAACACTAGCAGGGGTTCCTGTGCTATGCTAGCTTTGGAAGTCAGTAGCAGGACTAGTACTAGTGGTGGCGCCATTAGCACTCTTACCACTTGCAGAACCACTTTAGTAATGCTAGAGTAATGACAGCAGCTTGAGCTTCATCATTGTGGCAGTGATAATTGTGTGGCAGGTGTAATTGCACAGGCGGCGGCGGCGGCAGTCACACGAGTATGAACAGTCATAATAAACTAGTCATACTGCTCGTTAGCTAACAGGAAACGTGTTAAACGTCCAATCTGTCATAAAAATCAACTCAATTTAGGGGGGAAAAAAAGCAAATCTGGGTTATTTTTTTCCCTTCAAAGGGGATAATAAGTGGAAACGTTAAGAGTTTCCCCCGCTAGGCGCTCGCAGCCAGATGTCTCTTTGTTGCATGAATGAAGCTGTACTTATCACCACGGCGACGCCAGCCAAACACTGAAATCCAGAACTGGGTCGGATTGAAACGTGCGGTTGGAGTCCATCGCACACGTGGATGAATGGGAACGCTGGCGTTCCTCAGCGTCCGGGCTTAAGCCACGATGGCCGTCGGCCCGCGTTTGCGGCGTCGGTGAGCGCGAGTGGGCTGAAGCCACTTTACAGCCAATCAGGAGCGGCGAGGGAGCGCCATCCGCTCTGAAATAACAACACAGAAGCAGCTCAGATGTATTCAATATCTGCCTTCAATTAGTCTGCCACCCCTGCGCCGCCGCCGCCGCCGCCACCACCGCCACCGCCACCGCCACCTCTGCCTATTCATCATGTTGATGGCTCACTTGGTGCTCGTCTAAAACGTTCGACCGAATCTTCTTGCGCCGGATTGTCACCGCCTGAAAAGCGGCTGTCTCGCCTCCGGCCTGATTTCCTGTTTGTTAATTAGCTGCGAGACGAGCATGAAAAACAGCCTGCTTTTATTTCCCCGGTGCCACGTTTTGATGGAGTCGGACGCTAATGCGGCGCCCTGTTTGCCGGCGAGTTACGAGGACTCGGCAACAGCTTTAATTTCTCTTTACGGCCGTCCTTGGTCTCAGCATCTGCGGGTGTGTGTGTGTGTGTGTGTGTGTGTGTGTGTGTGTGTGTGTGCGCGCGCTGATAGCAGCTTTAGATCCTAAAGCTTTTATTTTTCTTTTTTCTTCAGATATGTACGCCATTCACCCCCGGCCGCCCCTCCTTCCCTCCTTCCCTCCCTCCCTCCCCTCCTCCCCTCCCTCCCTCCCTCCACAGCTGCTTTATCTACTTGGACAGAATAAGTTTTTCTTTTTTCCCCGAGTCATGGTTTAAAGGTCACAGGCACAATCCTGCACCTCATCCACAAAGGGGTTAGTCCTCTCTGCGAAGCTCATTTGTCCGACCTTCCCTGAACCTCCCAATCCTCTTTATTGCTTTGAAGGATTGCGGACATTTAGGTTTCAATTAAAGGGCCGGCGAGCTCCATCAGCGCTCGCGTTCACCAATCGGATCCGACCGTGATGCAGGCGACGCAAACAAATGATCAAACCCGCATGATAAATCCAATTAGGTGGTGGCGATAGATTCATTAGCGCCCAGATATACACACTGATTGCTACTTATGCCGCTTAATGAGACAAATATAGATTATTGTCGGCAGCCCGCCGCTCTTCTTCTTCTTCTTTCATATTGATGCATGTGTTCTTTCGCCTCCTCCCATAAGAGGAAATGGCCTTTATCATGTGTTTGCATTAAAAGCATTGTGATTATTGGCGTCGCAGTTCAAATGGGCAATTTTGATGGTTTTCACATGTTCTCAGAAGGAGACGACGCAGTTATGAATACGAATAGTAATTTCATTTATCTGCCTCAGTGTCAGTGTCAAATAGAACCGAAGCTATTAGTCTGGTTCCGTCTGAATGAGTCAATGCTGGGAAAAAAAGATACAAAAGTCAGTTGAAATGTTTAATTTTCATTGAAAAATATGAAAAACTTCCTGGGAATAGCTTGAAAGAAACCTGAGAAAACAATGTTTCCCTCAAAGTTTGCCGTTTCCGTCGACCTTTTTGAAACGCAAAACTTCGCTCACGTACAACATGAGACAACATGAGAACATGGCTATCGCTAACGCTAGCGTCGGGTGTGCCGTTTGTGGCTGTCAACAAGTCGGCCATGCGAGGAACGTGGGGGTGTGGAGCTCGGAATCGTGAAATATCGGCTCCTGCTCCCAGGACAAGGCAACCAGAGAAATTATTGGATTTTTACACAGCCGAGGCCGCATGGTTATTATATCTGAAGGTCTGTTGGGACCTCTGACTCGTTCCTGTGACCTCCATCTGATCTCAGGGTCAAAAGTCACAGAACCTGACAAAACACATTTTTGGCCATAACCTCTGCGATGTACTTCTGCGAGATAAGTTGATGACACTGCAATATCAAGCAACTCCTGAGCTAAGCTAGGCTAGGCCAGGCTTAGCTAGGCTAGGCTAAGCTAGGCTAGGCTAGCTCATCCAGTTTTTTACCTTATAATCACAATTTTATATGCAGACTTTAACATGTGAGTGGATATTGTTCCATCGTGGAAACCACGTAGGGGTACGTATGTTTCTGAGGTTAGCGACGGATATCGCACCAGCTAGCTTCAAATGAAGGTAGCGTTTGAGTAAAAGGGAGGTCATTTGAGTACTCGATTACACCGCAGGAGTTACTTTTCAGTGAAGTTTTCACTTTTCGGGGTCGACCGCCATGCATGCGCTCAAATCTGGAGACGTTCTCCTTCCCTCCGGTCCAGTGAACATGAGCCGCATCTCATTGGCCCCCATCGCCAGTCTGGGCCGGCGGATCAGCCAATCTCATCCCAGCTGACCTGCCCTCTCCCCTCCTCCGACCCCCCTCTATACCCCCTGCTTCATCCTCTGATAGGTGGATGACCTCAAGGCCAAGCTGGCTGCCCAGGAGGTGGAACTCAAGCAGAAGAACGAGGACGCCGACAAGCTGATCCAGGCAAGACGCTTCTGCTGCTTTGCTGCGCCGCCGTTAAATGTTGATATTTTCTCGTTTATGGTTCCTCTGGCGTCTGGCTGCTCTTTTATTTGTCTGGGTTCCGAGACCCCCTCCCCGCTCCCCCCACCTCCCGCCATACTCCACCACCACCCCATCTTCTCCGTGAGGTTTTGAACTGACCCCAATACAAAGAAGGTGAATGGAGTTTCTCTAGCGCTGCTCAAAGAGATGACATTTAAAAAAATTCGGTCCTTCCAAAACACAATGTCCCTGTTACTCCTGGATGATCCAGAGATGGGTTCAGCTCTGCTCCTGAACGTATACCTTAGATGTACATAAATATATATATATATTTTTCTTTGTTATCTTCTGTTGCAAATTGATCTCAGGTCAGAGGGGTAAACATTGACTACTGTCAGGTTGAAGTTGCCTTTTTGGGATTTGTAGCTTTTACCGTCCTCCCCAGGGAACGCGCGTGGTTCCATCAGGAAAAAGGCGGGAGAGGTTGCTCCTCGGCGAGTCCTCACGTGGACCAGAGCCACTAAACAGACCCTGCGCGCTGTCCCCAGGTGGTCGGAGTGGAAACCGAGAAGGTGTCCAAAGAGAAGGCCGTGGCCGACGAGGAGGAGCGGAAGGTGGCGGCCATCGCGGTGGTGGTCAGCGGCAAGCAGAGGGACTGCGAGGAGGACCTGGCCAAGGCCGAGCCGGCGCTCCTGGCCGCTCAGGACGCCCTCAACACCCTCAACAAGGTCCTTCACTCTCTTCTTACTCGCCTTATTGATTTGTTCCTTCATAGGTTTTTTTCCTTCTCCTTTTCCGTTCTCTTAGTTTTATTCTCTCGTTTGATCTCTGCTCCGCCGGCTTTGTCCGGGCTGCCCCTCCCCCTCCGAACCGCATGAAAAAAGATTATTGAATCACAGGACTTAGGAGGCTCTTTGCTGAAATAATGTCCTCTCTATAGTTGTCGGGGCGTTTTTCGCTTCATCCCCCGCGTAGGTTTGCCAGCCGCCGCCGCCGCCGGGATTCTTCAAAAAAAACAGCCTCGGTGTTTAAAAGGTTCTCCCTGTTCAAACAAGCAGAACCGACAGTTCAATCACGGCCCGGCGCTCTCTAAAGATGCCCTAATTAGAATTCTCTGTTGTCTTCTCAAAGTCAGCGCGGGTTCCTCTTCCTTTATTCCACCTCTTTACTTTTTCTTTCTCTTATTTCTTCTCTTTCTCCCCTTTCTCCGCCCGGCTGACCGCGCCGATACGCCGCCGCTCCAACTCAATTAAAGTGACGGCGCTTTCATTCCACTTTCAGAACAACCTGACAGAGCTGAAGTCCTTCGGCTCGCCGGTGGCGGCGGTCACCAACGTGACGGCGGCCGTCATGGTGCTGATGGCGCCCGGCGGCCGCGTCCCCAAGGACCGCAGCTGGAAGGCGGCGAAGGTGATGATGGCCAAGGTGGACACGTTCCTGGACTCACTGATAAACTTCAACAAGGAGAACATCCCCGAGGCTCCTCTGAAGGCCATCCAGCCCTACCTGCAGGTGAGTGTTCCAGTTAGCCTCTGTTCATTAAAGACCGCGCCAACAATGGCAGGGATGACGGCGGCGATGGCGGGGGATGGCGGCGGCGATGGCGGCGGCACGCTCCACTCAGCGTTATAAAATTGAACACAATGTGCCGCCCAGCTTCCGAGTGACAGCCAGAGGAAAATCAACCGGTTAATTAAGCGTCACAAATTCAACAGCCGCTCCGATTATAAAGTGCGACGGAGCGGGTGAGCCGGAGCGCCGGGAGAAGACGCCGGGGATCCACAACACCTTCCCCCCGCGCCCCAGAACCCGCCTGTGGATCAGCTCCGCCCAGCTCGGTGTTTCGTAGCTCCTCCTCAAAAATCAAAGACATATATTGAAGCAGTAAAACAGGCCGCCGCGAACGCACAGCGCAGGACAAGCTGAGTGTGCTGAGGGGACTGAAGAAGGCTCCGCCCACCTGCTGGCCGCTGCCGGCCGCCTTCAGGAGGACGGAGCTGCTTGACTCCGGTTAAGCTTGTGTTTCTCCACATTTCACCATCAAACCACTACCACCACAGTATACTACATACTACTACTACAGTATACTACATACTACCACCACAGTATACTACATACTACCACTACAGTATACTACATACTACCACTACAGTATACTACATACTACCACTACAGTATACTGCATACTACCACCACAGTATACTACATACTACCACTACAGTATACTACATACTACCACTATATACTACAACTACAGTATACTAAAAACTACCACTACATACTACCGCTAAATTCTACCACTACAGTATACTACACACTAACACTACAGTATACTACATACTACCACTACAGTATACTACATACTACTATTACGTTATACTACTACTACAATATACTACATACTAAAGTATACTATGTGAGTGGGATGACCAGAATATTAGGGACCCCTCCCAGTGTAACCCAGCACAGTCCAGCAGCGTCACAAACTACAGTCCCAATAACAACCATTCAAACGTGTCAACACCTCTCTCACACACGTTCAATCACAATCCAACATGAAACTCCTCCTGAAGGGAGAACTGATTGCAGGGCTGTTGTATTATACTCTATGGTGGACACGCGGCGGTCGTAATCTTATGGCTGATGCGTTGTATTATACTCTATAGTGGACACGCGGTGGTCGTAATCTTATGGCTGATGTGTTGTATTATACTCTATGGTGGACACGCGGTGGTCATAATCTTATGGCTGATGGGCGTTTAACCCTAAAATCTTCCCAGATGCACAAATTAATTCCACTTTGTCAACAAACAAAAT
>CAAKHG010048617.1:0-15431 GCA_901007715.1 Dactylopterus volitans
TGTGTGTGTGTGCGGGGGGGGGGTGGGAGGGGGGGGGGCAGACAGCAGAGATGAATCTACCACTTTATGCACTCGTCAGGCTCGCCGGTGGCTCATTTACGTGCCTCTCCGAGTCAATCAAAGTCATTGTTCTCTCTCGCCGGGTTGCGCCGACCCGTCAGTCCCGGTCCCCGAACATCGGGTTCGGCGAGTCGCTGCATGCGGACTGAAGGAGGAGAGTCGGTCGGCATCCTCACTGTCGGGTTCAGCGTCAAGAGCTCTGTCTCCCTGCTGAAGGGTGGACCTAGTCTGGTTAAAAGTGTTTGGTGCTCTTCTAGCAAGTACCCGATTTGAATAAATTATAATGCCGCCCCATTCGAGTCTCACTGTTCGCAAAGTACTGCTGATGTGGAATCTCCGGGTGACAGACAGCGATGAGTACGATCGGGATTTACTTATCATCATTGATGCCGATTACTGGTCGCAAGCGTTTATCCATGAACCTGCAGATGGCGGCCTCCATAATTTGAGACGAAAAAGCCGGTGCGTGTTTAACGAAGGAGCCTCAACGCGGCGTCGTTTAAACGTTGCACGATTAACTTTTAATCTGCGTTTGTGCTCAGTCCGCTCCGCCGAAGACGGAGTTTTTTTTTTTTTTTTTTTTAACAAATCGCGCAATCGTGTTTTCCGCTCCAGTCGGGTCGCCATTTATTTACAACCTCCGCCCCCCGAATTCTTGAGTCATCTTGAGTGAGCGAGCGAGCGAGCGGCTGCGTTCGCCCGCTAACCTGTTAGCTGTTGCGCGCAAACTCTTCACGTTGTAAAAAAAATTGAAAAAGTGAAATTGCTTTCCCACTTGTATTGTACGCTTTGTCTTCAAAAAGTATCTAGTACTATTTGTCTCGGAGGGTTTTATCTTGGCTTGATCACTAAGAACATGGCAGATTATACTAGTAGTAATAATAGTTCTTATACACGTACGTATGAGTTCACATGTGAGTCATGAGCCATATCCATCTAATACCGGTGAGGGTGGTTTCACATTGGAGTGTTGGCAACTTTGATCAGAACGGAGTGAAAGTGCAGTTGATTGTGTCGCAGTGCCGCGCCGCCGTGCTTAGCATGACACCATAAAACCAACAGATCACTCGCAAACACACACTGTCGTGTGTGTGTGAGAAGAAGCTGATTTTCAGGGGGATCCAAGAACGGAACGCAGAGGTGGCAAAAACCAGTGGAAAAAACAGTGCGGCTGAAAACACAAAATGGAATAGAGAAGAGTGAGAAAACATGTCACTTGTCAAATCTTTTTTTTTTTTTTTTTTTCTAAAACAGAAAAACCTGCTCGGAATGGTGAAAACACAACTGACAAAAGGAGAGGAGAGAGAGAGAGAGATTTGAATTTCCTCCAAATGCACAAAAATGAAACTGTCATCGGGCTGAGCAGAATGTCAGTCTGCCCGGAGGCTTTCATTTGCCTAAATTCGGTTATGGAAAGCCGGCTTTGTATTTTGAATCACAAAGTGATGCATCGGGCTGCAGGAGGAGCAGGACGCTTTTCACGTCTTTCCCCGAGATGTCCGAGGAAGCACTTTTTGATTTTCCATAATGACGGGAGCGCATGTAGCCACAAAGAAGACTTGTCATGTTTGAGATTTCATGTCTAATGACTGGCAGACCAGGCGGCATTAATAATGAAAGCCTTCATGAAAAGAGGCCGAGAGAATACAAAATACTACAAGGGGTTGCTTTAAAAAAAAACCCAAAAAAAACTCAGAGCAAATGAGGGAAATTCCAAAAGGGGCCATGTCAGTTTCGAATATCATCTCTCAAGAAATGTGGATGGAATATCAGCTCATGAGACCAGGACGGCAAACCTCCAACACATCCGTTAAAGGATTATATGTTGTCCAGATTACATGTGGGCGGGGATGCGCTGCTCCTGTTACATCTTCAGTCTCCCTCGTGCTCTTAAAGGGAGACTCAGTGGTTCTGATGCACTGCATTTCCTGAACAACCGCTTGGCGTGTGTGTGTGTGTGTGTGGGTGTGTGTGTGCGTGCGTGCTGTGGTGAGAAAACATCGAGATGGTTTGAACCAAGCCACATGACGCCATCCCAGCCAATCAGTGGGAGGCGGCATTTGTGCGAGGCTTCTCTAGGCAGGCATTCTCCATGATGGTGAGGATAATATTTTAGAGAATATTGCATAGCCAAATTATTATTAAAAAATACAAAAAATAAAAGCACTTATTACGGTGGAGCTCATATTCAAACGACAGGCTGTTTTTCCAGCCATCACGGCAGCGAAGAAAAGCAATACTGGATATGGTAAATCATAAAAAAAAGGCGTATCAACAGGTGTGAATGCAGTTACGCGATCAGGTCCTGAGTCGCCGGGGTTAATGATTCGAATCTATTGCACTGAATCGGGGATCGCATGAACCGGGATCCTGCGAGTCCTCGAGCTCCCTGTCTCTCGCGCGACAGGTGTGATTTTCCTGCGGGGAAAAGTCGGGTCAACAGCAGCACGAACCCGGCGCATCTCCGGCGGCGTCTAAGCAAAGGCGTCATGTCGGCAAACAAAGCCGCCTCGGCATTTCTTTTTTGGAGGAGAAATGTTTGTAATTAAGTTCATGGTTTCATTTTGAGAACAGGTCTTTATTTTGTTCCTAAAAGAGGGCTTTTTAAAGTGGTAATTACCTTGCATGTGCCTGTCCTTTTGTATAATTAAGTTAGCTGTTTCTTTTTTGTGTGACTAGGTTTCTTTTTTAGTTATTTCTGTATCTTTATTTCAAAGGAGTTCAAGAGGGGGAGGGATCGAGAAAAAGCAGTGTTTTTTGCAATTTGATGAAGTTTGAAATAGTGTCATGACTGCTCTCGGTTTTTTATTAGTAATTAGTTTGACCTGACATTTTAGTGATGAAAAAGATTTTCCCTGAACAGTAACAGATAATTAAGAGCTAGTGGACTCGTGGAAACACAGCGGACTCCGGTGATTGGGTTGAATTTATACTCTTTGCACATTTTGCACTTTTGTTCAGTTTGGTTGTTTTTGTTAAAATAACCATTTTCGATATTTCATTTTTGCTCTGTTTTCTAATTTGCACACTACATTTTTGTTGCATTTCTTGCTGTTCTTATATGTGCATTTTATTCTTATATGTCTAACGTATTTTAGACTTTTGTACAATTGCATTTTTTGGCTCTACTTGGTTGTTGCACTACATTTGACATATTTTGATTTTGGCTACCTTTTGATTGATTTGCACATTTTACATTTTTGTTCCATTTGTTTTTATATGTGTTTGTTTGTTTGTTTGTTTGCTTGTCTGTGTATGGAATATTAAAACAAACACCCGTAACCTAATTATGCGTAAGGGTGGAATGGGTAAGGATCTTTTTAAACTCAAGTAAACCAGAGTCCAAAAAGTCCCTAAAATTAGTTTACCAACACTAATTTACATCATCATATTGTATGTCTACATGTATATATAGACAATGTATGACCCAGCCATGTTTTTTTTTGCAAAATGCAATCCATGTATTACTGTATAAGTTACAATTGATATAGTTCCTTTACAAGGTCTTTGTATCGTTGCCTTGGAAATATGCGTCCAAATGTGTGTGTGTGTGTGTGTGTGTGTGTGTGTGTGTGTGTGTGTGTGTGTGTGTGTGTGTGTGTGTGTGTTTGATGAAATTAAAAATGGATGACGATCGATCGACTGATTAACGCTACAGGTGCCTGGCTAAGACAATGCCTCCACGCAGTTTTATGAAAACCTTCAATGTAAAGGAGGAGGAAGACGTGTGCATTAAAAACTCATGAGATAATGAAAAGGAATCGGAAATGTCGTTGGCGAGATATATATATATATAATCATTACATGACATGTTTGGTCGGAAGAAGTTTTTCACCTCATGATTAATTTGCTTTTGTAGTGCAGTTCCATAAAGCTGATGGACTTGAGGTAGAGAGAAAAATAGAGGCTGGTGCAAACGCTGAGATAATCCTGATCGTCAGTCCTAAATGTGTCCCCAAAAACTTTGTCATATATTTTCCACCATGAACCGTCTTGCAGGGTCACTCCATTAGACTCTGAGAAGCCCGAGATGCACCAGTTGATTCTCGATGTGTTTTTCACAGCTTTTATCGCGCCAAAAGGCAAACAAAGTGATCTTCATTTTTTTCATGGACGAACTCCAACATCTCCAACATTATCGAATAGTGCAGAGAGTTTACAGTGTACTCAGTTTGGCTGGGGGAAAAACAAAAAACAAAAAAAAAACGGAACCAAGAAATGTCAATCTTAACGCAAGTGTAATTCTCTCTCTCTTTCTTTTTTTTTCTCTTTCGCAGTTTCTGCTTCTTAAGTACCTTCGCTCCGATCCTCGGAGGATATGAATGTCAGCTCGTTTGTGCGAACTCCATTTTCTCCTCTAAAAAGAACCAGTTCACACCTCCAGCCTCCCCCCGTGGCGCCGGTTTAAATGCGCACAGTGGGACGGGGCAGAGAGGCGGCGCGCGAGAGGGCCGACGATGCTTCTAGCTCGAATAAGTGGGAGGACTGCGATGACAGGCAGCGGAAAATAAATAAATAAGTAAACACAAAAAAAAAAAATGGAGAGCCAACATTGTGGGAGGGGATACGAAGCGCTCTTTTGGGAAAGCAAAAACCAAACTGTCGGAGCCGAGGCATGAATGAAATCATCGTGCAGTCTTTTCAGTGGAGCGGCTGAGTTTTACAGCGCAGGTTGAAAAAGAGCCAAGAAATGATCCCAGTAATTACAGTTCCTCCAACTTTGTGCCATGTTTTATTCAGGTTTAAAGAAAAAGAAAAAAAATAAATAAATAAAGAAGATGGAAATATAAAAAAGGGTGGATTTGGATCCCGGAGGGTTCGCGAGCCAGCGCGTTTCATGTTGTGCGCGCCAAACCTCTTACCCCGCGTCGGAAATCGTTACCTCCTGCAACGGCTGTCCATGCTCAGCGGCCGCATCGATATTTGCATCTGAGGATTTGCGAAACAGACTTTCCACCGGACGTCCTCGGTGAGATTGATGACTGCCGGCCACCTGGCATAAACGGCGCCCGCATGCCAAAATGCGACCGTTTTCCACGCGCATGCCAAGACGTAAGAATCGAAACCGCGGCGTGAACTCCGAGGCCAGTCCTGGAAATATGGGTTAAAAAAAAACCTGCGAGTGAGTCGAGTTGTCTGGCTCCCACACTTCCAACGGCGGAAAGTGCTGAAAAATCGCCAAACGTTTGAACATCGCTTTCCCCTCCGCCCGCTATTCTGTCTTTATGAGGTATGAAGCGACTACGAGGGAGCTTAATTTTGCTCGCCAACGGTTCGACCATCTGTTTGAGCGATGTTAAATATCAGAAAATCCAGTTAGAAAACTAA
Organism: Dactylopterus volitans; assembly: GCA_901007715.1. NCBI lineage: Eukaryota > Metazoa > Chordata > Actinopteri > Syngnathiformes > Dactylopteridae > Dactylopterus > Dactylopterus volitans. The sequence continues at coordinate 5,389 of CAAKHG010048617.1, forward strand.
TTTCCCGTGGATGAGGGGGCCTTCCTCACTGCGCCAAAACAGAGGTTGCCACTAATCTGGAAAGTTCTATGCGACGTGGCGACGTTAACGCCGTTCAAGAACTGCGCGGTTGCCATGGTGCGCTGGCACGCGCGGGGGCGTGCCGCGTCTTTGCAGGCATTTAGGTTGATGCCTGACGCGGCAGGCGCGGCAGGCGCGGCAGGCGCGGCAGGCGCGGCAGGCGCGGCAGGCGCGGCGCTCCCCGAGCCGCGGGAGCTGCAGACGAGCCGAGCGCTGCAGCCGCGGAGCATCTGGCGCGGAGCTGGATGTGATCCACGGAAAGCGCCGAGCTGAGACCAGCATCTATTTATTTATTTATTCATATTTTCGGAGAATTCCTTTCAGTGCGGGGGCCTGACTCACCGCAGCCATCTCCGGCAATGACTGACGTCGGATTGCGCGAAACGGCGCCCGCTCGTCGCGTGAGCGGGAGATGGGTGGTGTGCTATAGCTGGCTGCAAGGTTTTTGAGCCACGCCGTGTTTTGTGCACTTAGCAAACGTAACACACACACTCAGACACACACACACGTGCGTCTGAGCCGCAAAGTATGGCCTTCAGTCCCCAATTATTACTGCAGCGGCCCTTTCCGCGTGTGGCGTCAGCTTTCGTTCCGGCGAGCCGCACGTGCGCCTCGGCACAGCCGCCCTTCGCTCCACATCGACTTTGATGTCCGGCCATTTTTTTTTTTTTTCTTCTTCTCCCCTCCGCGTTCGCCGCCGTCGCGCAGGCCTCCAAGCTCGTTACGACGACAGCCGCCGCGACGCGCTGTCACTCATTTTGCGCTTGGTGCTGATTTTCCACCTAATGAAAGGTCCTTTTCCCGGCCTCCACCTGGGCAATAAGCAGCTTCGTCTCAAATTTGCTTACGTGCCTCTTGTTTGTTTTGTTTTCCTTCTTATCCGTTGTTTTTTGGGCAGCAAGTGTTTTTTTGGGGGGGGGCGTTTGTGCTGTCGTTTGCAAGTGGCCGACGCAGCTTCGCTCCAACCCCCCCCCCCCCCCCCCCCCCCCCCCCCCCCCCCCCCCCCCCCCCCCCCCCCCCCCCCCCGAACACGACGCTCACACGGTCTCGCACGCCCGTCCCAGCTTTCTGCATGAAAGGTGCAGGGTGTTTTACAGGCAGGTTTATGGTCTACAATCCTGCACATCTGGTCATCTCTCACCATCAGGAGCTAACTGACCGGCGCAATCGGCGCAATCCAGGCGACAAAGAGCCTCCACGCTCATCGGTGGCAGGCAGCTCTTCCCTCTCAGTCCCGGAGCCTGAGTAGCCTTTTGTCCCATAACCGTCACGCGCTTCTCAAACGTAGCAGGCCGTGAAGTAGCGCCATCTTTTTCCGGCCGTTTGTCGTGGATTTCATTAGCTTTAATCGCTCCAAACGTGACATCACCGGGTGAGGAGAGGGCATACGGGATCGGCAACCCACAAAACCCTGTGTGTTTAACGATCTTTATCAGACAAGTCAGTAAGGGTTTTTTTTTTTTTTTTTTTTTTTTTTTTTTTTTTTTTTTTTTTGCCATTTGGCGAGCTGCTTTTGGTCTAAACTTTCATTTAGATAACGAACCTGGTGGTCACCACGTTTCTCTGTTTCGTCGATTGTTGTGTCACTCACAGACAATGCCGAAACCTACAGTGACTGTAACGGTCGCAGTGCAGACGCGGGAATGTTTTGCAAACACCCCCACCACCCTCCAGCCCCCTCCCCCGTCATGTCGGGGTGTTTGGGGGCATTTATTTATTTATTTATTTCGTTTTTGAAATCACTTTTCTTGACTGTCCTTTATCTCCACATCTCCGCATTTAACATGTAAGTTGAGGAACTGAATATCAAGAGGCAGCCGAGTCTGCTGCTCGAATTTTCTCTCTTGATCCGCCACCGTTTCATCCAGCAGCAGCTTTTCTGCGACACACAAACGCGACGGCGCTGACTGAAATCGGGTTGCGTCTGATTTTCCTTCAGCGAGGCGAAGACGATGAACAATGGCAAACGCTCACATGAAGAAGTGTGTGAACTACTTGAGCTTTTTTTTTTTTTTTTTTTTAAACACCACGAGAGCAGTTTTAAGGTTAGTCTGCTTAACTTTACCGAGGCTACAAACAAGAACCGACGCTGCGTTGAAAGAGCTGCGGGAAGCAGAAGTCAGTCTCCAGCCTGCACGAGGGGGGCGCCGATGGTCTTAAAGCCGCTGCTATCAGTCCGTCATCCGACTGTTCGTCAAACGGAGCCGACGTAACGCAAACTGGCAGGATCCTTTTTCCTTTTTTTCTTCTTTTAACCCAAGTGATGTTGAGTCCGGACGTCGCAGCGTGATTATGTACAGCGACAATGGAAGACGACCCTGGATCATCGCACCGTCAGGACGGAAGACGTCCAACAGGTCTGAGAAGTGACCTCGACCGCCGATGTTTCTAAGGCTCAAGGACGCAGACTTTGTGGTGGGCAATGGATACTGGCTTAAAGTACTTAACCTTATTTATTTATTTATTCTTTTTTTTTTTTTTAAATAAATGAGCATTCTGATTCAGTTCAACAGCGGAGAACGGAGCAACATTCAGAGCTGAGAGATGCATGAGAAAGGGGGGGGGGGCGTTGCTTTTCCGTGCAGCGAGAATGACAAAACCTTGTGGGTTCTTTTTTTTCTTATTACACATAAAAAAAAAAGAAATAAACAAAACAAAATATGTTGAGCTGCTTCAGAAACCCCTAAAGACGGTCTACTCAGTTTGAGATGCGCTAAGTGCAAACGGAGGTCAGGCCAAATGCTGACTCGAGCACGCAGGCGCCGCTGTGGTCCAAATTATTTTGTGTTCACAACATAACTGCGCTCATATTTCCTATATAAACCGATGAGCCATATCATTATGACCACCGTCGAGTGGCGTCATGATCAGGTTACCATGGCACCTGTCAGACGGCGGGATGTAGTAGGTAGCAAATGAACTTTTTTTTGGTCTTGCCATTCATGCGGATGTCGGATGTTACTTTGACACGTAGCAGCTACCCCAGCATTGTTAGAGGCCGCGTCCACCCTTCCATGGAGGCAATATTCCCTGATGGCAGTGGCCTCTTTCAGCGGGATCACGCTCCCTGCCACAAAGCAAAAATGCTTCAGGAATGGTTCGAGGACCACAACAACCAGTTTCAGGTGTTGACTCGGCCTCCGGATTCCCCAGATCTCAATCCAATCCAGCATCCGTGGGATGCACTGGATGAGCAAGTCCGATCCATGGAGCCTCCACCTCACAACTTACAGGACTTTAAGGATCTGCTGCTGACATCTTGGTGCCAGATACCACGGCACACCTTCAGAGGTCCACTGGAGTTCACTCCATAGTAAAGAGGGAGCTACACAGTGTTAAGCAGTTGGTCGTAATGTTATGGCTGATTGGTGTATTTCTGCTATATCTTGATACAGAGACTCAAGAGTGGGAGGGGTCAGTAGACCCTTGAACAACCTACTTCCATAACTCACGTTAAACACCCTCCGGCTAGAGCTTATATGTCGTTACCCCTCAATGAATCACAAAACAATCAGCACACTGAATAATCGTGGACTGCTAAGGGTTGCTAAGAAATGCTGAGGGTGGTGATCAGCGCCAAATTAGTCCCACAGCTGCTCGCCATCACACCGCCGAGAGGCTTTGAAAACACCAAACCAGGCTTCACGTCACTTGTGAGTCTCAGCAACAAAAGGAGCAGACGGAAGAGCAGCGCCCTTTCTTCTTCTGCAACATCCACCACCATCTCCTGGGATCAGGTGGTTTTGTGGGCGGGTGGAAGTGGGGGGGGCTTCAGGAGGCCTCTCTGGGGGCCCTTGACCGCACGACGGCTTCAAGGAGCCAAACGTGACTCTAGGGGATGGCGAGGAAGAGCCGGGGAAAGCCTTCAGCTCGCAGCGAAGAGCCGGCTCCCAAAGGGCGGCGCTTGAAAGCATTAACAAAGAATAATTACTGCAGGTCGTATATCAGCCGCGGTGGTGCGCAAGCAGCTGTGGGAAAAAGTCACATGACTGCTGAGGATTATTGGTTTTTTTTTTAGGTCAGTATATCTCTGCCTCCTCATTCCTCCACGGACATGTGATTTTATTTTTTTTATTTATTTCAGCTCAATATTTATCATGGTCGAATGGGGGGGAAAAAAAAAACCCCATCTATTTTAGGTGCACTGGACAAGTATTTCCTGACGTCAGCATTACGCAGGCTGCCTTCTGGCGTTTAGTCATGATATTCCTCATAGCGGAGCAGCAAACCTTGAGCTTAGTCACGTATTTGTGATTCCAGCGCTTTTGAGAGCAGATGCATTATTATTTTGTGTTTTTTTTGTGTTTTTTTTATTTTTTTTTATTTGAAGAGCATTCAGAGAGCAGCGCCGCAATTCATTCGCTCGTGTTTTCAGTGGATGCGCATTCAGCTGCATTTTAGACTGTCACTGAAGTAATCTTGTCAGACTGTGATTACACTCCCCTTGTACGCATCTGAATGTGTTTATCTTTTCACAGTAAGTGTGGGGGGGGGGGGCAGAAAGTAGAAGACCTCCTGCCGCCAGGCAATTCTTACAGTATTTTGTCTGAGTAAAAGAGCACCCGAAGTTCAAATTTCTTTTGGTGACCTTTGGAAAATGAAAAGACCAGGTCCAAAAAAAAAGAAAGAAAAGGAAGGCAAGTGTCTGATTCGCTGAGCGTTGCCGTGCGCGTCCTGGTTCTCGAGCGCCTTTAGCGGGATGAGCCAAAACACAATGAACACGCTTCTGGGTGGCTGAAAGACCCATTAAAAACGGAGTTATACATGCGCCGCTGCCGCTCACTGGCGCTTTCAAGCCCTCTGATTGGATGTCCCAAGGTTGCGCAGCGTCAGGCAGAAACCCGGCTCTGAAGAGCGATGATGATTCCCTCGAGATCATCGGAGGTGACGACAGACATTAGAGGCAGCCGTTAAGGTAAAAGCGTGCCCACGTTTTCCCTACGCAAGCAATTTTACAACAATAAAGCGCTAACGGGGTCCAAATCGCAGCACTCATCTATTCTTGCTCTGTTCAAATATGACTTTTTTCTTTTTTCTTTCACTGATTCTCGACCATCCGCCCCAGTTGTTTTCAATAACCTCTGCCAAGCCCTAATATGCCGTCAATTGTTCATGTTTACTGGATGAGAAGATATTTGGGACGCACAGGTTGCAGCATTCATACAAAGTTGGAGCAGACAACATAAAATAACTGCTAATTAATTTCAACTCTATCTGGATGCATATCTAAAGTTTTTTTTTGCAAGACATTTTTCAGAACTTTTTTTTTTTTTTTTGTATGACAGCGTATTTACGTTTTAAATATCCCTGCAGCATCACAATCACCCGAAGCCACAAATGTGTCTTCTGTTTATGTTAAGAGAGGATGTGATGTCACGTCATCTTTCATTCAGTTATTGGGATCGCTGCATCTCCTCGCCTTTATTTCCCGTTTGAATCGTGCCGTTCCATTTTTTTTTCTGCCATCGCTATTTGATATTCTACCCAGTCGCCTCGCATGGGCTTCACGCATGAATCCTTTCATACTTTTCTCTTATTTTTGTCCCCACCCAAGGCAGATTGAAGAAAATAAAGTAACTGTACGTGGAATTCTAATTTATCATCAGTTTGGGGGGAAAGGCCTCAAATAACTCACACAAGTGCAGCCGACTGAAGTGTAGCATGAAAACCGCAGCATATATATATATAAACACACACACAGAAAATATAAGGATATTAAAATGCCAGCAAAGGGAAACCAAAATGAAAGGAACTTTTCAATAAGACTTTGCTCAATAAAGTGTCATGATGAAAAAGAAATGCATGACTGGTAAACTAATGACTGGACCAGAGAAGTGCGAGGCATGGAGGGAAACCAGCGGGTATAAAATGCAGTTTGCTCTTAGAAAACGTTGCCCAGTGAGGGAGAAGCAAATGGTTTTAATGTGAAGATGTGTGCAATTAAAACGTCTATTAGGAGTCGGCATTCCAAGCAATTACTGGGAGTGTGTCTATGCCAAATGTGAAGTCAGTATTTCTTTTGGACAATGAAATGCATGCAGACCATAGACTGAACATGACAGCGGCAGAGTTACTTCACCTCGTCCTGTTGTACGAAACCAAAGTCAGAATATCTCACTTAAGGATGCGGCCGACTCCCTGGTGATGCTATTTGGAGCCAGGGAATACGGCCAGGTGACAGAAGCCAGCTTCAGGGAGAAAATCAAAAGTACTTTGCGATTATAGTCCGGCCCAAATCCCGTTCAATATCATACAGGAGACGGAGTTAATCAGCTATGCTGCAGTCAGCCACCAGGGGGCAATCAAGATCTTTTGGCGTCAACTTTTTTTTTATTTTTCTGTTTTTAAGTGTTCACTAAAATTACATTTGCACTGAATGTCACGTTAGCGAAAGGCGATTCGGCAACAAGAGCCCGCCCATAAATCCTCAGAGAAAAGCGAAATTGCTCACAAGTACGGTTTAAATACAACGGGGTTTTGGTCTGAACACGCGTCTGATTTTTTAAATTCTTCTTAGCGTCATGGTCCTCCAGTGTAGTGGAAAATAAGAGTTTTAGGCATAAAAAAACTGCATATAAACTGCAGTGCAGCAGCCTACTTGTACTTTACTTGAGTATCATCTATCATCTATCTTTATATTTCTATTCCCTCACATCTCAGAGGCAATTATCCTTTTTTTTTTTTTTTTAACGGAGTAGAACTTTGCGATCAATATTTATTTATTTATTTAGTCTTGGGCTTGTTGATGTTAAGAGAAGTCGGGTCGTGATTACATAACGACAAAGTATTTGGTGCACCTTTTTGTTGCAAACGTTTTCATAAATATGCAATTCCAGTCCATGTGTCATAATCCATATTTCCATATATGGGGATTCCTGCGTACTGTCCTCCCACACCACCCTGCTAAGACGCGTTTCCACACGTTTGCCGCCTCATGCAAAATTTTCTAGTTCCTGAGTGTAGACATTGGCTGTTAATTAATAAAGCTTATTCCATTAAAACATGTATATATTCAGCCCATTTAACCTAATCATATTCGACAAGCGTAAGAACTCAAAATCATTAAGTGAAGCACTGTCGAATGCTCTCCCACTGTTTTCTTTTCCTTATCGTCGTGATTCTAAAAAAATTTAACAGGAAAAAAAAAAAAACACAGCTGGATTTTGCTGTTATTCAGTCACGTCAGAGCGCTCCGGCACTGCGGTCTTAACCTCAGGACAAGCAGGAAGTAAGGAAATATTGATGAATGGTGCAAAAGTTCTTACATTGTTCATATACGCAGTTCTTAAGATCAAATATGTGCATGCGGACATTTCATGCATGAGGCCCGATGAGCTCCCGCCTTTCCCCCAGCCCCACCCTCGCCCTTTCGATTCCCGTGTCCGTCAATCCTTCCCACTTGGCATATCAATGACTCCTCTCTCCCTCGCGGCTCGACCCTGTCCGGGGGTCGCCACAGCCAATCAGGCTCTCCCGCCTCCGCCCGTCCTCGGCATCTTCTGATCTTACCCCGACCAACTGCGGGTCTTCCCGCGCCACATCGGTGTCTCTAGAGTGCTACGATACGCATCTTAAGAGCTGCGTTCACAACAATTTGCTGAATGAAGAGGGTGTGAAAATGAAGGAAACAGGCCACATCTTGACGGGCCTGCCGCCCCTAATTAGAGCTGCCATCAAAGGATCGAGCAGAGGCCGTTCTGGGGAGGAAATTGGTAAAAGGTCAGCCGGTAATTATAGAAACAATTACATTAGAGAGACTTATGAGGCTCCGATTTTGCTCGCAGTTCAGGCACGTTGATGAGCCACTCAGCGAGGTCGGCCGGCTCGCGCGCCTGTCGGACATATGACCCCCCCCCGGCGCCGGTTTTTGCCGACAAAAATCGCAGCGTTACTCTGCGAGTGCCGCGGTGGCGTTCGGCGGAGGCGCTGCTGCCCGTCGGAACCAGTCAGCTTTCCTGTTTGTGTCTCATTTGTTATTTTAACATTTTTTCTCTCTCTTTTTTTATTTTTTTTTTGCAGGCCAGACATTTATATTTCTATATATTAAAAACAAGACACTAATCATACCCCCTCGCAGACGTCCATAAGTCCATAAGTACAACAGCATCCAGCTTTTACGATGTATTTTCTCCCGTTGTGGCGTACTTTTGTCAACATATTGCACTTAAAGCAGTTTCAAAAGGGAAATAAAATATACTTCCTGTGATTTATCCGTTGCCTTTGCTTTCGTTCCCGGTAGCGCTCGAAATATGAATTGGATCAAACCTTGACTCTTGATGTTTCTGCCCTTTTAATGTTGCAGGCAGATTACAAATCATCTGCCGTGGAAGACTTAATACCTGCGTGTCTGCTGCCCTCGCTGATGCGATGTTGCATCATTAAGTTGAGGGGGCCTTTTTAGTCAAGAATGAAGGGAGAAAGGAAAACAAAATAGAACACGAATGAAACGAGAAGCACGCCGCTCATGACTTTTTCGACATTTCCATCTAGAGGCGCCTGGCGTGCCGCAGATTTGAGCGCTTGAGCGAAAAAGCACATAGGGCGAAGGAATGCGCCGTGCTATCATGTCTTTATGACGCATTCGCACGCGCAGATGAGTCACCGAAAGGACTGTTTTCTGGGTTCATAAGGGCTTTTGCAATATTTGATATCTTTTCCACTCTAAAGTATCCCTCTCGAATAAAAAAAAAAAAAAAAGAATGCTACAAAAGCCCGTGTGGCCGCCGGTAATGTGCCAGCACTTAACAGTTTAATGTCAGAGGGCGCGTCTATCCAAACCTATTACGGGTGCGGCGCACAACTCGCGCGGCGCCGCCGAGGGTTCACATCCCTCACCTGGAAAGCCGTAACGACCTTAGAAAGGGACTGGCCGGTCTCTCCGTGCGTCTATAAAAAGATTTCCAGCGAAGCTACACTTGTTTCGGCCGAGATGGTGGCAAAGGGGAATCGGAGCTCCACCGCGGGGGTCAGGCTGCATCCGCCGAGTGCGTTAGCACATTACGCCGCCTCCCCCTCAGCCGGGGAAACGAGGAAAAGCCATTGAACGCCCCATTCCACCCCGCCACACAGATTAGAGTGGTCCTAATGCAGCCGCAATAAGGTAGACTGCTCGTGGCCGGGCGGAAGGAGGTGGGAGAGGGAGGGAGGAAGAGGGGGGGGGGAGGAGAACGGCACGGGAGCGCGAGCGAGCCGGAGGGAGTGGAAGGCAGAGAGACTATAAGGAAGAGACGCGAGGAAGCAAATGATGTGTGCACCGCTGATGATGATCATTCTCTTAGATGGTGTTGCCGGCAGGGCCTCCGATGAACCAGGCGCTCGCGAGGGGGGGGGCCACGGAGCGGCGCCCCCACGTACACGGCGGCGAACGCAGCTGCCTATGAAGCCCACATCAGTCGCATCCATCTCGCCTTTTTTTTTTTTTTTTTTTTTTTTAAGAGGAAAAATTTAAGTGTGCTACGTCTTCCCACGGGAGGTTAGTTTTTCTAACATGCGACTGGAGCGGGATGGCGAGGTCGCGCCGGATCTAGCGTCCTTTTTAAACACTTTTTTTTTTCTTTTTTTTTTTCTTTCCTTGTGTCGCCGTTTGTGGGTTTCTGGGCCATTTCGGGTGCAGCGAGCGCGCGTCGGCCGCTCATGATGAATCGCCTGAACCCCTCCCGGTCGCGCGCGTGTGAAGTGAAGAAAGAAATAGGTTCGTGCTGGGGACGGAAGGCCTCCAAAGTGTTTTACTCGCTTATAGTAAATCACGTCCTCCCCGCGTTCTCGCTCCTGCTATTTCAACCTCTGAGCTCGAGCTCCTCCTTTGATTTGTTTTCCCTCTCAGACCCTGTAATGAATATTTGTGAGAGTATATAAAAAGGAAGTTGCATACTCTTATCTCCAAGGCACTTTACCATCAACCGGAGGCTTGGTATTATCATTGCCAGCGATAAAGCCCCAGCATCTGTGTGTGTGCGCGTGTGTGTGTGCGTGTGTTTTTCCCA
>CAAKHG010048618.1:0-10434 GCA_901007715.1 Dactylopterus volitans
TGAAATAACAGGTGAATCGGCGCCGGCTGACGTCGGGCGTGACGCCCCGGCGAGCCGGCGCCGGCTGACGTGGGGCGTGACGCCCCGGCGAGCCGGCGCCGGCTGACGTGGGGCGTGACGCCCCGGCGAGCCGGCGCCGGCTGACATCGGGCGTCTGTAACTGTCTCAGCTGTGTCACAGGCCACTCAGGTGCCCTCCGGCTCTGCTGTGGCTTTGTTATCCTCGTTACCATCATCCCCGTCTTCTTCTTCGGTGTAATTAGGGCTGAGATGCAGGTGTGAGTGGGGGTCCCAGGAGGCCCCGCCTCCCACCTGAGCGCTCTCCAAGCACGCGTCTGAGTTCAACACTCAGCGAGAGAAAGTTAAGCGTGTCTGTGTCTCAAAACGGTCTGATGCCGCAGCTCAGCACACGTTTACACAGGCCATAATTTGCGGAAATTCAGCTTAGCTTAGCATGAAGACTGTAAGCCGTTAGCTTAGCAACGTTTAGCTCCTGGAAAGTCCAGAGCTGCAAATAGATGAACAACAAGTCCGTCCGGAATGAGATGAGTCAGGCCCAAAAACGCGCTAAACGCTAACGCGATGTCAACGCTAACGCCTGAACGACGGCGCCAGTCAAGGTGGTTTTCAGTTGTTTGAAAAAACATGTTCGGTTCCTCAACTCATCAAGAAGTTAAAATTCTAGCACAGAAAGTGCAGAAACGAGGAAATAAAGTATTCAAGTATTCAACAGGTGAAACGGTTTTCTTGCAATAACATGAAACAGAAGAGGAACAGATGAGACCTCATCAGCAGAGACGTTTAAGCTCCAGCCGGGCCTGTGGGAGATGTGGTTGTCGTGGAGGGAAACCTCAGCGGGGAACAACCAGGCTGGCGAGCAGCAGATGCAGGACTCAGTGTGTGTGTGAAGCCGGCGACGATGGCGGAGCGTCCAACAGCAGCGGCGGCGGCGGCAGCGAGTGGCGGCAGCAGCAGGAACCTGCAGGACCTCCTGAGGGGACAGGCGCCTAAGAGGACCAAGGCCAGGTCCAACATGATCCGGGTGTTCATCAGCTCCACCTTCACAGGTCAGAACCTCTTCACCCATGAATATTAGTTGTTAATATGAATCTGCTGCACAGTAGCTTGAATGGCAAATGACCAAAAAAACACTTCCCATGATGCACCTTGATAGTGTGTCAGCAAGGCCCGCTGAGATGATCTCCACAGAGGTGTTAGCACGCTAACGGGCTAAAACATAAAACGTGATCTGGACGTTTCGACAAAAAAACAAAAACAAACTCTGTTTCAGCTCAAAAGGACCTTAAAAGGCTCAGAAATTCATTTTCTTCTCTGATGCTTGTTTCCGTGTCTGTGCGGCGGCCGATCGGCTGACTCAGATATGAGCAGCGAGAGGAAAGCGCTCCTGGAGAGAGCTTACCCAGAAGTCCTCGCTTTCTGCCGCAGTCTGGGCTTGGTCTTTGAGGTCGGTCCATTTTCATCCTGTTGAGTTAAAACAACAAGAACTCGGCGCCGTTTCACTGAAGATCTGCCCACTGATCGATGACGTCACTTCCTGTTTAGGTCGTGGATTTGCGTTGGGGGATTCGAAACGTCACGTGTGGCGACCACACGGCCTGCGAGATCTTCCTGCAGGAGATTGAGGCCTGCAAGAGGGTTTCAGCTGGTCCAGCCTTCGTTGTGAGTGTTAGCTGTTAGCCCACCGTCCGCCATGTTGAATGGCGACCGCCGCGGTTCACAGATGACTCACTGACTTTCCTTTTGGCGCCACCAACAGGTCAAAGTTTTCATTGATGATGTCATGTATTCCAACATGTTGACGCAACAAAACTTGTTTCCGACATTCATAGAGGACAAACTGTCGTAACTCTCAACTCCTTGGCGCCATCATCTGGTCGACATTTGATGGGGTTTAAGGCCCCTTTTGCCTGCAGAACTTTCTGCACTCAATGTTCAGTGCTAATTAGCAAATGTTAGCATGTAAGCACAGTAAACCCATGTGCTGAAGACAGATTATTCAGAAATGCTACATCTGTTTTGTTGTAGAATGTTAGCATCATAATTGTGAGCATGTTCGTATGCTGTTTTTAGCAGATAGCTCAAGTACTAGCATGGCTGCAGGCTTCCTTCAAACAAGCGTGATGCAGGTTGGTTCATGGAGAAAGTCAAGATCAAGTTTAGCTTTGAACGATATTTTATGAATAGACTGATATTACATTTATTTGTTCATTTATTTGGAGACGGAAGTCAAACGTTGTGATTGATGTGATTGTGTGTTTTTTGGTTTTGAGGTTTGACATGAGGCAGCGATGGAGGAACGTTTCTGACACCGTAGCTGGATCTGATAGCTTTGGAACTTCAGGATTAGTTTGTGAAAACCAGGAACCGGCCGATGCACGACTGAAGTCTTATTAAATAAACTAATCACACAACCAAAAACACGTAATTTTACTTTGCAACAACATGCTAACAGGCTAAAACGAGTCCTGGCTTTTACCCAAATAGTCCAGCTAGCTAACATGTCACCTTAATCCAGCAGGGTTCTTCAGTTCTAACTAGCTAGTGTGGCCCCCTCAGGGTGTTTAGACTTTTGTGGTATTGTTGATGCTTAGACACTTGTCAAGGTCACCTGAGAGTTGTCAAGGTCGACCTTCCGAGACCATCGAGTGAGTCGTGAGGGTCACATGAGTCAAGGTGAGGGTGGCTGTGGATGTTGATGGGAAGGCGCTTAAGACTGTCTTGTATTGTCCTGTATGCGAGTGGTAAGTGTTGTCTGAGTCCTTCTCCTCTGTTCAGAGATGGTGGGTCTAGTTTCACATTGATGCTGCTTTCACTCGTCTCTCAAATCAGCTGCAGCATCTGTTGTCCTCCCTTCTCCTCTGAATGTAGCGCTGAGTCTTGACCCGGTGACGTGGCTCTGCCAGGCTGTGCCACAGGTTCTGGAGTGGTTGTTAAGGTTCTCCTACGTATGTGTGGGCTTAGGTCAGTGAACTCTTTACTGCACTGAGTGCGGCTGCTACGCTGCCGTATGCCAAAGCTCTCAGGATCCGTCTGACCTGGATGAGCGAGTCTCCACAGACTGATCGCGGTGGCTGTTAGACCAAACTGTGACTGAACTGTCTTGGTGGGAATCACGTAGTGCATCTTTGAAGTGGGGATTTCTTGAGCGGAAGTAAACATGACAATATGAGTGATTATCTTCTCCCTCTTCGTCTTGGCTCCAAAGGCACTACTGGGGAACCGGTACGGCCACCGAGCTCTTCCTCGTCTAGTCCCAGCAAAGCAGTTTGACATACTTTTGTCCAGACTGGCCAAGAAACCTGAAGGCATCAAGCAGCTGAACCAGTGGTTCTTAAGGGACAACAATGCAGCCCCACCCAACTTTGTCCTTCAGCCAATCACAACTCACTTCCGCCACTACAGCAACCTTCAACCCGAGGTCGGGCCGCAACGCGACAAAGAGGTCCTCTCCTGGCGTTTGACAGAGACTCAACTGTCTCAGCTCCTGCGTGCCGCCGCCACCGATGCTGAGGCTGCTGGCGACATCACTGCCGAGCAGAAGCAGCTCTTCTTCACATCGGGTCAGACAGCACAGATGCCGCCACACAACCTGTCCTCCATATTCCTAGACTACATTCAGAAGATTGGGTTCAGAGCATCTGGACTTGCTGTCTTAGCGTTTGTGAAATCTACCCATTTTCCTTTTCGTCCACAGTTACAGAGCGAGAGTTCAAGGTGGGTTTGGGGAAGGACGGAGATGATTCGTCAGCGCTACTCTTCATTCGAGAGATTCCCCAGCAGAGGGTGAGGGATGGTCCGAAGCGTCTCGCCAAGTTCATGGATGTGAATGCTGACGGTCTGCTAGATAAAGAAGCCCAAGGCCTCCTCATCAGTCTCAAGTCCCACCTCTACGTCTCGTCCAAGAACATCCTCAACCTGCACTGCGTGGAGCTCAGCAAGGGAAGCATCGACCCCAAGCGCAAAGAGCATGCCCAGTACCTGGAAAGTGTCTGTGAGCAGTTCGTCTCACAGATGAAGGCCAGGATCGTGGCGGCGGTGGATTCTGCTGTGGACGGGAGGCAGAGGAGGATCTGGGGAAGCCCCGAATGGGGAAATGAAGATGTCTCAGAGCGGGTGGCAGAAGAGGTTGAATGGCATGTTGCAATGAGTGCAGAGTTGTGCCGAGGTCTCCACGGGAGGGAAGGTCTTCTGGGTAAGCTCTGCCTTGCCATGTGGGAGTCCACCAAAGTCCGTCACGGTTCGCTTGTGGTACATGGCGCTGCGGGCATGGGGAAGACGGCCCTACTGTGCAAACTGGCGCAGGAGATGTGGACAGTGGTGGGCACCAGCGCTGTGGTGGTGATCAGGTTGCTGTCAGCTAATCATCCTCAGAGACCAGATGTTGACCAGCTCCTCCGCAGCATCTGCCTCCAGATCTGCCTGGCGTGTGGTTTGGTACCACCGACTTCGCTGAACACCAATACATACGCAGAGCTGGTGGAGTACTTCCAGAGTGTCCTGGAAGATGTCTCGAAGCAGGCCAACACACTGCTCATCGTCTTTGACGACCTGGACCAGCTCTCCGACCTACATCAGGCACACAAACTGCGCTGGCTTCCTACCAGCTTCCCACCCAATGTCCACCTGCTGGTTTCCATGGACACCAACAGTGAGATGCTTGTCTACATGCGGCTGAAGTTTGAGACAAACTTTTTCGAGGTGGAACCTTTGTCTCATGACGACGGACGACAAATCATGGACTTGTATTTGCAAGCGTCGCAGCGGACTCTGACCGCGGAGCAGAGCAGCGCCGTGCTGCAGCGCTTCCAGGCGACCGGCTGTCCTCTCCACCTCAAACTGATGCTGTTTGCAGCCAAGCGCTGGACGTCCTTCACCCCGCCCACTCAGCTGCACCTGGGCGCCAACACGCAGGATATGATGTCCCAGCTCCTCCTGATGTTGGAGGAGAAACATGGGCGGGAGCTGGTGGGAGCAGCCCTGGGCTACATAGCTTTGGCAAGGTGAGCGAAAAACGTCCAAAAATAGTTGATACTGATACTAATGATGCTCCAGCCCTCCATCGAGTTTGGAGAAATCGGAACAAAACAACATTAAGGGGAAAACAAGTTGGAAGGAAGTTAGACAGAATCTTAAGAACATTTTTGATTCATTCCTGAGTAATGACATCACCAGCTGATCCACAGGCACGGCCTGCTGGAGGCGGAGCTGCGTGATGTCATGTCCCTGGACAATGATGTCATTGGTGAGGTGTATAAGTACGCCTTCCCTCCAACGCCCTCGCTGATCCGGCTGCCCCCCCTCCTTTGGTCTGGACTCAGAAGTGACCTGGAGGACCAGCTGGAGGAGCGCTGGACGGACGGCGTCGCCGCCATCACATTCAAGGACCGGTGAGAGAACCTCAAACTGGCTGCTAAGATTTGTTAGATATGATTTAACGCACTTTAAGATGTGTCCGTACGTATTTCAGGCGTCTGAGGGAGGCGGTCTCAGCTCGATACCTGACATCACAGCGGCGGGGGCACTGCCATGGGGTCCTGGCTGAGTACTTCCAGGGCCGCTGGTCTGGGAAGCTGAAGCCGGTGGCTCTTCCAGGCTTGTCGCTGCTGCTCTCTGATAGAAAGGTTCCATGATTTCATGATCAGATTCGTACGTGTTGTTTTTCCTTCTGCTCCAAACATGTTGATGCTAATCTGATAGACGCTGACAAGCATCAGAGATGTTGACGTCATCACACTGAGTGATTCATCATGTTTGATGAGTGTGTGCTTACATTTGACTGAGTTAGGAGGACGAGGATGTTTAGCTCCAGGTCACCTCCTCACCTTCAGCGGTCTGGCGCCCCCCTGAGGAGGCTGCTGTTACTCGTCCTGCTGTTGAACGTTCAGATGTTGAACCTCTGAGGCCGTTTTGCAGGCTTCCTCCCCTGCGACCTGACATCTGGATGAGTCCATCAATCTGCGTTCGCTCTGTCGGCTCCTCTTTGCTCGTGCTGTGTTCCGACGGTTTCTATGGTTACTCAGGTTCCACCCCAGCCGCTGTGGTTTGCTCCAGGGTTGGCTAACGTTAGAAAGCTCCAAGAGCTGCCCTATCATCTGCTGCATGCCGGTCAGTGGGAGGAGCTGCGACAGGAAGTCATTGGTAAGATGTTAAAACCCCGCCCACCACCATTGTTTCTCGAAGGATCGAAACTCAATAGAGTCTTTTTCCACGCCACATTCTCTCTCATCAAAATCGGGCACTGAGATTACCCAGAATACAACACCCCAGCTGACAGCTTTGGCCTTTTTTGACAGTGCTATGCTAATGTAGCCTGGAGCGCCTGCTTCCAGCAGATACCTAATGACCTCACTTCCTCCGAAGCCACATTAGTTTGTTCTAATTTTAGACTCCTTAAGACAGCACAGCCTCCCATGACATCATCAGTGATGTCATTCGCTGCCTCTGATGGGGGCTGGAAAGGGCTGGATAGTCATGGGTGAGGGCCCGGGCGTGTGCAAGTGGCTTTAGTTAAGGTAAGGGGCCGGGAGTGTGTAATGGGTAAGGGGATAGTTAAGGGTAATGAGGTGGGTAGATGGTAAGGGGATAGTTAAGGGTAAGTGGCTGATAGAGGATAGTGAGTAAGGGGAAATTTTAGGGGAACGGGGCTGGTAGAGGCTAGTGGGTAAGGTGATAGTTAAGGCGAAGGATAATGAGTAATGGGATTGTTAAGGGTAAGTGGCTAGTAGAGGGTGGTGGGTGAGGGCATATTTAAGGGTAACAAGGTGGGTAGATGGTTTTGGTTAAGAGGATAGTTAAGGCTACGAGTGCTTGAGGGTATCAGTTCACTCTCATCGGTTAGCAGTTTAGTGAGTTGATGAGAAAACCAATCAGTGACTGTTTTGATATCTAATGGTTTAATTTGTAAAATGGTCGAAATATTCCCAAAGTACTTTTACACTTGGAGGAGGTGGGAAGTTGGTGTATGTGAGGAAAAGAAACAGGCGCCCATCCAGAGGAGGTGGCTGAAGCCTGATGGTGGCGCTGTGTTCGCAGGCAGTGCTGATTGGCTCTTCTGTAAGAGCAGCGTGTGCGGCGTGTCCAGTGTGATCCAGGACCTGGACCAGTGCTCCAAGTACATGGACTGCACCGAGACCAGGCTGGTCCGAGACGCCCTGATCCTGATCAAACCCAGCCTGGACTTCCTGGGCGGTCGCATGGGTCAGTACTCCAGGTCGGGCCGAAACGTGTCGAGCAAAACAAAAGCGCCGGGCGCCATGGTGTTTTTCTCCTGACCTCAGACACGTCTCTGTTCTACACCGAGCTGCTGGCGAGATTCTGCTCCTTGGCCACGCCCTACCCCGCTGTGATTGGCCGGCTGTGTGTCCAGTGTGAGGAGTGGCTGCTGACATGTCCGGAGCCGATCCTCATCCCCAAGTGCACTTTCCTTCGGTCGCCAGGGGGGGCGCTGCAGCACACGCTGAGCGGGCTGCAGGCAGGTCAGGAGATTCAGCTTTATGATCAATATGGATTAAATGTGCCAAAGCACAGAAATACAGTTGCCAGGAATAAACGGTGCTCGCATGTACAATGAAGTTCTGACCCGAGTTCCTCTCAGGTGTTCTCTGTCTGGATGTCAGCGTGGAGGCGGAGCTTCTGCTGGCGGGTTCAGATGACGGCGTGGTGGCAGTCTGGAATCTTGCTGACAAACAACTCCACCAGACTCTGTTGGGACACACAGGTCAGCATGGAGTCAACAGACACCACAGACACCAACAGCAGACACCAACAGCAGACACCACAGACACCAACAGCAGACACCACAGACACCAACAGCAGACAACAACCAGACAACACACAGACACCAACAGCAGACACCACAGACACCACAGACACCAACGCAGACACCAACAGCAGACACCAACAGCAGACACCAACAGCAGACACCACAGACACCAACAGCAGACACCACAGACACCAACAGCAGACAGCACAGACACCACAGACAGCACCCTCACCCTCACCCCCACCAACACTAGCACCAGCATAAACACCACCACCACTCGTGGTAGCTACAACAATAACCATGACTCATCTTTTTGTAACCTGTGACGTAGCTGCTGTGCTGTCCATCAAGGTGATGGAGGGTTCCGCCCACTGTCTCTCATTGGCTGCTGACAGCTCTCTGAGGAGGTGGAGCCTGATGACCGGCCAACAGCTGCTGTGCGTCGAGAACGCGTGTCCTCTCGGGTCCGACCCAACAACAGTACGCCTCCACCTGTCTGATCAGCTGATCTTTGTTTACACCAGAGCAGAGGTAATCTATTACTATGAGTTGGGTAAGTAGCAGCCTAAAGGTTAGAGAAGTGAGCTTGTGACCTTTGTTAAAAATAAAGAATTCTACTACAACTGGTGTTACACTTAGCATTGGTACTACGCCTGTTATGAACATTAGCACCTCGATTAGTGCCGAGTGTGAATGTCTTTTCTCTTCTTCCTCCTCTTCTTCTCTTCCTCCTCTTCCTCTTCTTCCTCCTCTTCCTCTTCCTCTTCGCTCAGCATTCACACGTACTGGAGCGAGTAAACTTGGTGCCTTTATAGTGGCGTTTCTTTGGCGATGCCCCGGTGAGGTTTCACCTGTAGGGCCGCGCTGTCAGGGTAACTAGTTACTAGGACAGCATGTGTGTCTCCATGGTGACAGATCAGACTGGATAGAACCAAGTAGGCTATTTATTAGTCAAAGGTGGAGGGTTGGCAGGGTGAGGGGCCTGGTAGAGGGTCGAGGTTAAGGGCATAGTAAAGGGTTAGGGGTGTAGAGGGTAAGGAAATAATTAAGGGGAAGTTAAGTGCTTGAGGGTATCGGGTAAGGGGATGGTTAAGGGCTAAGGGGACCGGAAAAGAGTAAGGGGAAGGCGAAGGCTAAGGGCATTGCTGGAGGACATTCATATTCATTGTACTCAGAGAACCGATGTCCTTCAAAATATCCTGAAGATGAACTGAACAGGAAACTGGAACGATCATCTGCAGAATAACGGGAGCACCAGTCAGCAGCGATGGATGCGGAGACCTGCTTTGTGATGAACTCCTGAAGCTTCTGCTCAAACTCACCCAGGTCATCTTGTCTTCCAGTTGAAGGTGATGCAGACGGACGGAGATCAGGTGACCCTCGGCGGCAGCGATGCGGACTCGCTGGTTCTGGGAGTTGTCGGCAATTACGTTGTTCTGATGTCAGACTCTGGTCTGGTCAGAATATCCGATCCAGTTACAGGGACCCGAACTGTGGAGACCCAGCTGGAGAAGTCCCCGAGGCGCTGGACTCCCGTCAACACCGTCTCGTTACCGAAGCGAGGGAAGGTGTTGATGGTCTCTGACGGAGGCGTCCTCTACCAGGCCGGTCAACTTTTACCGCATTAATGACACAACTAGTTTAGGAACTGGTGACTGTTTCCAACACCTGCAGCCGCACACGTCCTCCACTCGCCTTCATTCAGTTCTACCTACTGTCTGCAGATCTGGTGTTCGGGGCGTCACACTGCCGGCGACTTTCCTCTGCTTCCTTCACTGCTCTCAGTCAGTGACGATGAGAGAATCTTGCTGGCAGGTAATGACTCGCCTGAACGCCACGCGACTGAAAGGTGATGCTAGCCGCTCCACGCTCGGCGTCGCACCACTGAACCCCGGCAGTTGCAGGATTAAAACCATTCGATGTCATCAGTGCTTTTAAATATGATGCTAATGCTCAAAGGTGCTAATGCTAAATGTAGCTGATGCTAAATCCAACTGACTCGGTGTTTTTTTTAGTCTGATGAGTTTACAGTTTTAAAGTGAAATATTTCATTAGAGACTAAACGGGAACATCTGGAACCTCTGTCTGCTTCCTGATTGGACGGTGACGGGGAGTTCAGGGTCCGCGCGGTTGTCTCACTGCTGCTGTGTTTGACCTCTGCAGGCAGCGATCAGACTCTCAGTCTCTTTAAGGTGGACGGAGACTCGGTGGACGGATTCCTCGACCTGCGCCATGACGACAGCGTCCTGTCCGCCGTCATCTCCTCCGACTGCCGGCTGCTCGCCACCGGCGCCGCCGACCAGCTCATACGAGTACGACCGGTTCAAAGCTGGATCACTTTTATTTATGACACATTTAAAAATGTAGAAAATTCACAGTGAAATACAACCTACTGGTTAATTCAAATTCATGCTTAGCAACAGTGTTTAACCTGGGGCATTACGCGGCGTCTCCCGTAGCAACGGCCTCCCCCCAGAGTTCGCCCCTGAACTTGCTTCTGGCGGCTTTAAATCAGATGAGCGACGCCGTCAGATTGTTTCATGTTTCTGAGCACAGCCGTTCACAAGCATCTAAACGTGAGACATCTGACTGAACCTCCCCTGGGAGGCCCCGAGGGACCTCCGGGGGCCCCGAATAGCACATTGCCTGTTT
>CAAKHG010048619.1:6672-18915 GCA_901007715.1 Dactylopterus volitans
TGTTTGTGAATGTGTGTGTGAGGCCATGGTGGTGTAAAGTGCTCTGAGTACCGTGAGGGTAGAAAAGCGCCGTATAAAAATCTAATCAAAAACATTAATGCATGATATCAGTTGTCTGTCTGTCTGTCTGTCAGTTAGCGTCTTTGTGTCTTGCTTTTCTGCTTCTCTTCAGTGAGGATCCACGTGGGGCTGCAGCTATCGCTTACTTTTGGATTCGTGTATTCTGTCAATTTCTTCATAGATTAATCGAGTGTTTTGTTTTTTTTAACTACATCAGTGGTGTGTTATGAAACATGAAAGGTCTCTTAAAATAAGCCAGCGGCTGGATGTTAAAAACTCACAAACAGGTTTTCATTTTTAAATCTCTCCGGCTCCGATCGCCTCGGCTCCTGCCACCACTCAAGTCCATGAGTCCGTCTTTGATACCAGATGGTTGAGCACATGAAGTCATCGCAGCTCTTCTTCTTTCCAGATTAAAGTGTCAGATTTTGGTTTCTGCGCTCAGATCAGCGAGGACGTCCCGAGGAGGAAGTCTCTGGTGGGGACGCCGTACTGGATGGCTCCAGAGGTCATCGCCAAAACACCCTACGGAACCAAGGTAACGCCGCTTGAATGCTGCAGGTGCGTGTCCATGGAGACGCTGCTGCAGGCCACCTGTCATTCTCGTCTCCAGGTGGACGTGTGGTCGCTGGGCATCATGGTGGTGGAGATGGTGGACGGAGAGCCGCCCTACTTCAGCGACACGCCCATCACCGCCATGAAGAAGCTGAGAGACCAGCCGGCGCCGAGCGTGAAGAACACCAGGGTCAGGACACACACACACACACACACACACACACACACACACACACACGCGGTCACACACGCGCAGTCACACACACGCTCACACACACGCTCACACACACACTCACAGACGCACACACACACGTGCACACACACGCTCACACTTACTCACGCACACACACGTACACACACACAAACACATACACACACACGCTCACACTTACTCACACATACACGCTCACGCTCACTCACTCACACACGCACGCGCACACACGTACACACACACACTCACACGCGCACACACGTACACACACACACACAGATGTCACACACACACACACACACACACACACACTTACACATGTACAGACACGCTCACACTCACACACACATACACACACGTACACACACACGCTCACACTCACCCACACACACACGCTCACACACACTCACACATGCACACACACGTGCGCACACATACGCTCACACTCACTCACTCACACACACACACACACA
The DNA here is from genome assembly GCA_901007715.1 of Dactylopterus volitans. Classification (NCBI taxonomy): domain Eukaryota; kingdom Metazoa; phylum Chordata; class Actinopteri; order Syngnathiformes; family Dactylopteridae; genus Dactylopterus; species Dactylopterus volitans. The sequence goes on from CAAKHG010048619.1 coordinate 7,972, forward strand.
CACACACACACAGATGCTAACATGCTAACCACGCTGACGTGCAGGAATGTCGATATTTGGTCATTCATAGTTTTAGATGCAATGAAAAAGGTTGATCAGAGTTATTAAAGTTCATCTTTGAGGGTCACAAAAACGTCTATATTATTAGCCACGTTAGCATGGTAACGCTAGTTGCTGCCGTCGCAGTCAGTGGGACATTCCTCTCAAAATGATTAATTTTGAATCTAAAGTTGTCACACAGTTCGTCACAGAATGCTATCAGGTTAGCAGTTACTCTGCGCTAACATGTAGTGGTCAGGTGTCGTCGCCACGACAACACGATGTTGATGATGTCATGCTGTGTGTTTCCAGATTTCGCCGGTGCTGAGGGACTTCCTGCGCTGCATGTTGACCCGCGACCCCGAGCGGCGCAGCAGCGCCACCGGCCTGCTGCAGCACCCGTTCCTGCTGCAGGCCGGCACGCCGCGCTGCCTGGTGCCGCTGGTGGAGCAACACCGCAAACACATGTCGCTGTGCTGAGCCGCCATTCACCCGTGCGCTGACACCGCTTCATCTGATTGGCCAACATTCAGACAAACATGTCACTCTTTACGCAAAACTGTGAAACACTGCTGATTGTGGACCTTTGAATCTTAAGCGTAAAAGTAACAACTTAAGAGGCAGAGCGATGATGCCGGAGGTGTGTGTGGTGCCTTCGTCTGCAGGCGACTTTTTAGGTTTTAGATTAAAAACACGTCGGACCCTTCTTAAAGTTTAAAAGGACATTTAAACGCCGCTGCAGCTGGCGCCCAGCCGTAACCAGGCCAACCGCCCACTGGCCTCCTGACTGGATCTTTTCCTTACTTGTGACGCATCCGTCACCCCCCCTCTCTTCACTTTAGACAGATTCTCTACATTCTCTCGATAGGTTTGCTGTAGATGAATCCTCGAGCTGAGAAGTGCCCTCAAGCAGCAGCCCGCAGGTTCTTGCTCAGGCAGGGTTCTTGATTGTCCTTTGATAAGGTTGTTCCTCGTACATCAAAGCTGGAGCTGGTGATCATCTATGTTGCATAAATGTCAGAGAGCAGTGGAACCCTAAATGAGATGTCTTCAGAAGTCTGTCATTTTTTTTTTTAATCTAAATGACCAGAATGAATTGACAATCTATTTTTTTAAAGAATGTTTTGGAGCCTTGAACTCCTCATTATGAAGTTCTGCCACAAACACTCCAAACTCCTGTGAAAAAGTGATTGTTTTCCCATCATGCTCCAGAGTTGATGATCTCATGTTGATCCTTGCGTGAAAAAGTCTTATAAGAAGTACATTTATTATTTTTGAAAACTTGCACAGAATGTTACTTTGCACATGTGTGTTTGAGATCTTTTATGAAATGCAGAAGTTAATAAACTGAAGTTGTTTAATGCTGCTGTTTTAATCTGCAGAGCAGAGTGATGAGACTCAGCAGGTGACTGATGAAGAGACAGGACACCTTCCATATCTGAAACATTCAAACCGCAGACGCGCCATGCTGTGTAATATATATGTAGTTTGCGATAATTCTCAAACTTGGACTTCCAGACTTTTGCTGAATTCAAAAGACTTGACACGAGCAGAGAGACGATTTAGAGATTAAAAAACACTTTTAAGCATGTGAGTGATAAACATCAACTGTGTGACACTTAAATCACGTTTGACCACCACAGTGTGATGTTATTGCTCAGTGTTTAATGTTCCTTTATGTCTGTGATTTATTTGATCTATTTTAGAAAAAGGTGAAATAGTTTTTGTTAATTTTCCTGTTTTATGTTCCAGCTTTCCACGTCAACAGGCGGTTTGGAGCTTTGTGGGCATGGCACTTGATGGCTTCACATTTGCCAGCAGCCACCACCAAGAGGCAAACTGCACTTTTTACTCAACAGCTGTTAATATGAATCTGGAAAAAAAATTCTAGCAATAGCATATCCATTTAGATTCTTGACATATGGTTGGATTATCCAAATAAAGCCTGTTTGGAAAATTGCAAAGATGTCATCAAGCAATGCACAGAAGAAAAACCACGCATCCAGATGCGTCCACAATGAGGTTTTGGATTAGTGTGAAATTGGCTCGGAAGACATCTTTGGTCTCAGTAATGACTAAATAATGTTTAAGAGGGATGTGAAGAAACTTTTCGCACAATAAAATGGATCCAGTATAATTGCTGATCTGTGAGATGTGTAAAGATACAACGGCTGCCAATCAAGTAAGTCTACATCAATATGACAGTCAGTCATTCTGCTTGTATTATAAGCCTGTTATTGCATTGGTTTCAATATTCTTTGTAATTCTTACGTGTGAATTACTCTACAGCAACTTTCCAGTTCTGAAAAAATGTATAGAGTTTAAGTAGTGACCTCAAAACCAAAAGGAGAGAATCTGTTTCCTTTTTAAAAACATGAGTAGTTGTGCTGCAGCAGAGATGGATGATCCACTGGAGGCTGACAGGCGTCTAAATGGGGAGGTGTCAGGAATCTCTGTCAGGAGGAAGATAAGCAGGCAAACTCTGCTCTTCCTAAAATGGACACCAACAGCCAGAGGTCCTGAAACTGCCCTCATGTTTCCATCTCCAAATTTAGTGTTGACTTTTTTCTTTTCAGCACTTATCTCCTAATTTGGTGTCCTAGGAGTCTTTATAAATGTCCATCTGCTGCGGAGACGCTGCAGTGCTCTTCGGAATCATCAACTGTAAAGACTCTTTTGGCTTGAACACTTGTCCTTCTGCCGCCAACCTCCACCCTTCCACCATGGGTGATGCTTTGATGGCCGAGTTCGGAAAGGCTGCTCCTTACCTGAGGAAGTCCGAGAAGGAGCGTCTAGAGGCTCAAACCAGGGCTTTTGACATCAAGACTGAGTGCTTCGTAGTCGATGACAAAGTGGAATATGTGAAGGGGCAAATCCAGAGCAAAGAGGGAGCGATGGTGACTGTGAAGAAGGAGGATGGATCAACAGTAACGGTGAAGGAGACAGATGTCCACCCACAGAACCCACCAAAATTTGATAAAATTGAAGACATGGCGATGTTCACTTTCCTCCACGAACCTGCAGTGCTGTTTAACCTCAAAGAGCGTTACGCTGCCTGGATGATCTACACCTACTCTGGGCTCTTCTGTGTCACTGTCAACCCCTACAAGTGGCTTCCTGTGTATGATGCCGAGGTGGTGGCTGCATACAGAGGGAAGAAGAGAAGTGAAGCCCCCCCTCATATCTTCTCCATCTCTGATAATGCCTACCAGTACATGTTGACGGACAGGGAGAACCAGTCTGTTCTCATCACCGGAGAATCTGGAGCTGGGAAGACTGTGAACACCAAGAGAGTCATTCAGTATTTCGCCAGCATTGCTGCTGTCGGCGGTGGAGGCAAAAAAGACGCAAGCAAGGGGACGCTGGAGGATCAAATCATCCAGGCGAATCCTGCGCTGGAGGCCTTTGGCAACGCCAAAACGCTGAGAAATGACAACTCCTCTCGTTTTGGAAAATTCATTCGAATTCACTTTGGAACCAGCGGCAAGCTGTCATCTGCTGACATCGAGACTTACCTGCTGGAGAAGTCACGCGTCACCTTTCAGCTCAAGGCTGAGAGGAACTATCACATCTTCTATCAGATCCTGTCCAATCAGAAGCCAGAGCTGCTGGACATGTTGTTAATCACCAACAACCCGTACGACTACTCTTACATCTCCCAAGGAGAAGTAACAGTAGCCTCCATTAACGACTCCGAGGAGCTAATGGCCACCGACAGTGCGTTTGATGTACTCGGCTTCACTCCAGAGGAGAAGATGGCTGTGTACAAACTGACCGGCGCCATTATGCACTATGGCAACCTGAAGTTCAAGCAGAAGCAGCGTGAGGAGCAAGCGGAGCCTGATGGGACGGAGGCTGCCGATAAATCAGCCTACCTGATGGGGCTAAACTCTGCTGATCTCATCAAAGGGCTGTGCCATCCCAGAGTCAAGGTAGGAAATGAATATGTCACCAAAGGCCAAAGTGTGGACCAAGTCTACTATGCTATCGGTGCCCTGGCTAAGTCAGTGTACGAGAAGATGTTTAACTGGATGGTGGTGAGAATCAACCAGTCCCTGGACACAAAGCAGCACCGGCAGTACTTTATAGGAGTGCTGGATATTGCTGGATTTGAGATTTTTGATTTCAACACCTTTGAGCAGCTGTGCATTAACTACACCAATGAGAAACTGCAACAGTTTTTCAACCATCACATGTTTGTTCTGGAGCAAGAGGAGTACAAAAAAGAGGGCATTGACTGGGAGTTCATTGACTTTGGGATGGACCTGCAAGCATGTATTGATCTCATTGAGAAACCCCTGGGGATCTTGTCGATTCTGGAGGAGGAATGCATGTTTCCCAAAGCCAGTGACCAGACTTTCAAATCCAAGCTCTATGATAATCATCTGGGCAAGAACAAAATGTTTGAGAAACCGAGGGCTGCAAAGGGGAAAGCGGAGGCTCATTTTGCCCTCGTTCACTATGCTGGCACCGTGGACTACAACATCGGTGGCTGGCTCGTCAAAAACAAAGATCCCCTGAATGAAACTGTGGTTGGTCTTTATCAAAAATCCTCCCTTAAGCTCCTCAGTCTTTTGTTTTCAAGTTATTCAGGAGCTGACGGTGGCGATAAAGGAGGCGGCAAGGGAGCCAAGAAGAAGGGGTCCTCTTTCCAGACAGTGTCTGCACTTCACAGGGAAAACCTGAACAAGCTGATGACCAACCTGAAAACTACACATCCCCACTTTGTCCGCTGTCTGATTCCTAATGAGAGGAAAACTCCAGGAGTCATGGACAACTGTCTTGTGATGCACCAGCTGCGCTGCAATGGTGTCCTGGAAGGCATCAGAATCTGCAGGAAGGGTTTCCCAAACAGAGTGCTTTATGGAGACTTCAAGCAGCGGTACAGAATCCTTAACGCCTCCGCTATCCCTGAAGGTCAATTTATTGACTGCAAGAAGAGTGCTGAAAAGTTGCTGGGATCGCTGGACATTGACCACACACAGTACAAGTTTGGACACACCAAAGTCTTCTTCAAAGCAGGCCTGCTGGGGACACTGGAGGAAATGCGAGATGAGCAACTCTCTCGAATCATCACGAGGATCCAGGCCAATGCCCGGGCACTGCTGATGAGGGCACAATTTACTAAGCTAGTGGAGCGCAGAGATGCCCTCATGGTAATCCAGTGGAACCTGCGATCCTTCTTGGGTGTAAAGAACTGGCCCTGGATGAAACTTTTCTTCAAGATAAAACCCCTGCTCAGGAGCGCTGAGTCCGAGAAGGAGATGGCCAACATGAAAGATGAGTTTAACAAACTGAAGGAAGCTCTGGAGAAATCTGAAGCAAGACGAAAGGAACTAGAGGAGAAAATAGTGACTCTTCTCCAAGAGAAGAATGACTTAACTCTGCAAATTCAGTCGGAACAGGATACATTAACAGATGCCGAGGAACGATGTGAACAGCTCATAAAGAGTAAAATTCAACTGGAGGCGAAGCTGAAAGAAATGACAGAAAGACTTGAGGACGAAGAGGAACTGAATGCAGACCTCACAGCTAAGAAACGGAAGCTTGAAGATGAGTGCTCTGAGTTAAAGAAAGATATAGATGACCTTGAGCTGACTTTGGCCAAGGTTGAGAAAGAGAAACATGCGACTGAGAATAAGGTGAAAAACCTCGTGGAGGAGATGGCTTCCCAAGACGAGAACATATTAAAGCTTACTAAAGAGAAGAGGGCACTGCAGGAGACTCACCAGCAAACACTGGATGACCTTCAGAGCGAGGAAGACAAAGCCAACAGCTTGACAAAAATCAAAGCTAAGCTGGAGCAGCAGGTGGACGACTTGGAGGGCTCGTTGGAGCAGGAGAAGAAAGTCAGGATGGACTTGGAGCGCTCCAAGAGGAAGCTTGAGGGGGACCTGAAACTAACTCAGGAGAGTTTGATGGATTTAGAGAATGACAAGCAGCAGCTGGAAGAAAAACACAAGAAAAAAGACTTTGAGATTGCCCAGATAAGTTCACGACTGGAGGATGAACAGGTTGCTTCAGTTCAGCTCCAAAAGAAGTTGAAAGAAAACCAGGCAAGGATTGAGGAGCTGGAGGAGGAGCTGGATGCAGAGCGTGCAGCAAGAGCCAAAGTTGAGAAGCAGCGCTCCGATCTTTCCCGTGAGCTGGAGGACATCAGTGAGCGCCTGGAAGAAGCAGGTGGAGCCTCATCAGCACAGGTGGAGCTGAATAAGAAGAGAGATGCTGAATTTCAGAAGCTGCGCAGGGAGCTGGAGGAATCCACCCTGCAGCATGAAGCAACCGCTGCCTCCCTGAGAAAGAAGCATGCTGACAGCGTCGCTGAACTGGGAGAACAAATCGATAATTTGCAGCGCGTGAAGCAGAAGCTTGAGAAGGAGAAGAGCGAGTTGAAGCTGGAGCTAGATGACTTGTCTTCTAATATGGAGAGTGTGGTAAAGAGCAAGTCAAACATTGAGAAGATGTGTCGAACGATGGAGGACAACATGAATGAGTACAAGAGTAAACATGAGGAGGCTCAAAGGACAATGAACGATCTGACTACCCAAAGGGCCAAGCTGCTCACCGAGAATGGTGAATTTGGACGGCAACTGGAGGAGAAGGAGTGTCTGATATCACAGCTGACCAGAGGGAAGAGCTCATACAACCAGCAGGTTGAAGATCTCCGCAGACAACTAGAAGAAGAAGTCAAGGCAAAGAATGCGCTCGCCCATGCGGTGCAATCTGCTCGTCATGACTGCGATCTGCTCCGAGAGCAGATTGAAGAGGAGCAAGAAGCCAAGGCCGAGCTGCAGAGAGCTCTGTCCAAATCCAACACTGAGGTCTCAGTGTGGAGGACAAAATATGAAACTGATGGAATCCAGAGAACAGAAGAGCTAGAGGAAGCAAAGAAAAAGTTGGTTCAAAGACTACAGGAGGCAGAAGAGGCCATTGAGGCAGTGAATGCAAAATGCTCATCCCTTGAGAAGACCAAACACCGTCTACAGAATGAGATTGAAGACTTGATGCTGGACCTTGAAAGAGCCAATGCAGCTTCTGCAGCACTGGACAAAAAGCAACGAGTCTTTGATAAAGTCATGGCAGAGTGGAAGCAAAAGTTTGAGGAGTCGCAATGTGAACTGGAGGCCTCCCAGAAGGAGGCTCGATCTCTCAGCACTGAACTCTTCAAGTTGAGAAATGCCTACGAGGAGTCGCTGGATCAGCTGGAGACCATGAAGAGAGAGAACAAGAACCTGCAAGAGGAGATCTCTGACCTCACTGACCAGCTTGGCGAGGGTGGCAGGAGCGCTCATGAACTGGAGAAGATTCGGAAGCAGCTTGAGCAAGAAAAGGCTGAGCTTCAGTCGGCACTGGAGGAGGCAGAAGGTTCCCTGGAGCATGAAGAGAGCAAGATCATCCGAGCCCAGCTGGAGTTCCACCAAGTGAAGGCAGACATGGAGAGAAAGTTGGCAGAGAAAGACGAGGAAATGGAGCAAGCCAAGAGAAACTACCAAAGAATGCTTGAGTCCCTTCAGTCCTCTCTGGAATCTGAGACAAGAAGCCGTAACGAGGCCCTAAGAGTCAAGAAAAAGATGGAAGGTGACCTAAATGAAATGGAGATTCAACTCAGCCAAGCTAACAGGCAGGCAGCTGATGCCCAGAAACAACTCAAGAGTCTCCAGGCATTCCTGAAGGACACTCAGCTGCAGTTGGATGACACACAGCATGGCAATGATGACCTGAAAGAGAACATTGCTCTCCTGGAACGCAGAAACAACCTGATTCAGGCTGAGCTGGAGGAAGTCAGAGCTGCACTTGAACAAACGGAGAGAAGCCGAAAACTAGCTGAACAGGAGCTGACTGACTCGACGGAGCGCATGCAGCTCCTGCACTCCCAGAACACCAGCCTGATCAACCAGAAGAAGAAGCATGAAGCAGACCTTCTCCACCTACAGAATGAGATGGAGGAGGCCATACAGGAGAACCGCAATGCTGAGGAGAAGGCAAAGAAAGCCATCACAGATGCAGCCATGATGGCTGAGGAGCTGAAGAAGGAGCAGGACACCAGTGCTCATCTTGAGCGCATGAAGAAAAACATGGAGCAAACTATCAAAGACTTGCAGCACCGCCTGGATGAGGCTGAGCAGATTGCCATGAAGGGTGGCAAGAAGCAGCTCCAGAAACTAGAGGGTCGTATCAAAGAGCTGGAGAATGAGCTGGAGACTGAGCAGAAGAGAGGAACAGAGTCCATCAAAGGGGTTCGCAAGTACGAACGGCGCATCAAGGAGCTCACCTATCAAACTGAGGAAGACCGCAAGAACATGGCTCGTCTCCAGGACCTGGTGGACAAGCTGCAGCTGAAGGTCAAGTCCTACAAACGTGCAGCTGAGGAGGCCGAGGAAGTGGCAAACACCAACACGGCCAAACTTCGCAAGCTGCAACATGAGCTGGAGGAGGCAGAAGAGAGGGCCGACATCGCCGAGTCACAGGTGAACAAGCTGAGGGCCAAGACCAGGGATGGATCCTCCAAGAAAGGCCTGGATGAGTGAGGAGATCCGTGGTCAACTCCCGAGGTGTGTTGACAATAACCACACATGCAGGCTTGTGTCTTTCATTTCTAGGCTTGTGTAAAGTTTCAAAGGCTCACAAAGCGTCATCACTTAAGAAATGTGCCTGAATAGCTGTAACTAAACAGTTTTTCCCCCACAAACAAACATTTGTCCAGTGCTTTTTTGTTTTTTGTTTTATTTTGTTTGTTCATTGTCTCTGACGATACCGTCATCAGTGAATGTGACTCAGACATTCATTTTCCCTCGGCAGCCAAACTTTGGTGATCCTGTGACTTTTCATTTGGCGCCACCATCAGGTCAAAAAACAAATGACACTAATATTTTGCTGTCTTAGCAAACAGCCACCACCTTGGTGTCATTCCCATCAGCCCCAGCTGTACTTTATCCTTAGCACGCTAGCATGCTGAACTTGGTGAACGTACTTGTCAATTGTGAGCATGCATGAAGCAACCAAAGCACAGCTGAGGTGATCAGTTTGGTTCTGTCAAAAAACTGCATCTTTGGTCTGGTGACCTTCTGATGTCTGATGACACAAGAAAGTCCAGTGTCGTCTTTTGTCATCTGAGCTAATGATTCGTGAATCTCTTTTGATTGACAGATGTTCCTGTTTCCTGTTTGGAGGTGTGCTGAGCCAAAGCCAAAGCAAGTTATTTATGCTGCATTATTAGTGAGGGTTGTGCTTGTAGAGATAGTTATTGATTTATGGTCTAATTAGGGACAACACAGAGGAGAGACGCTGATTTTCTGATGGGATCCTTTCAAGCAGCCACGATGACATGCTGACACATGTTTAATTACCAAAATGATGGAGCATTCCATATGGTGACACAGCCACTGCAGTCAGCCAGCATGCTAATTGGAATGCGGCCATTATCCGGGTTGGTCTTCTTCTTCTTTTGCTCATTAGCTACTTCAGACTTTAATCCACAGAAAACATTCATCTTTTGAAGCTCATTTATTCTTTCATTCAAACTGTTTTACAAGACTAACCTTTTTCTAAAAACAGAAAAATATTTCAAAATTCAAATGGATATTATGAATGCCAACCTGTTGTTGCTTTGTTAGCTCCATCACAATGGCGACTATTCTGCGATGGACTGTACGATTTCATACACTTGTGATATCAAACTAAACTCAGTAGTTTTTCTGCTGTATATACTTTAAAAAATTGGCTTTCTTAAGCTTTATGCTTCATTTGAGCTTTCTTTCTTTCTTTTTTCATTGCTTTGGCAATTTTTTTTAACATTGCTTCCACAATTTAGGTCAGTGTTTCGCCATTCAGAAGCATTTTTGGCAGGTAATGCTAATTTTTCTGCTAACACCTGTGTTCACATTACCAATGTGGCTCTTTGAAAAGGTTCATAAACTGTAATAAGTCGTGTGTAACATTTTAAACTGAACCTGGGAGAACAAACAGTTTCCTTTGTAACTCACAAAATCTTGTTTTCATCCATTTTACACTTCTGTAAAATGTTTAGAGTGAATTTCCCGAAGCACAAATTCATATTCAAGATTGTGACAATTGTCATTTATCTGTAGACCAATAAAATCGTTGCTGAGTGCTGATTGTCCCATCTGTTCCTCTTCATCACTCATCGACATCATCATCAGTTTTACCAAAAAAGATATAAATTCATTGGGATACTGAGCTGAACTCTTCTGATTCCTGCCATTCAGCCACAGACCGGTTTGAATGAGTTCAGACAGTAAAAATAGTTATTTAGTGAAAGTTGATCAGTTACATGCAGATTTCTCAGGAAATGTAAATCATCATAATAATTCAGTCTCCTGATCTTATCTCATTCACAATCTGTCTGTGTTTCCGAGTTACGATCATTAAGCAAAGCTCATGCAGAAATTTTCATCTGCCCACATTCACACTCCTTTTACTGGATTTTTGATGTTTACAAGCAGCTTTTACACAGAAACACAAGAGAAGCCCCCGAAATCCGCCAAGACTTGTCTTCCTGTGAAAGTGGAGTCCAGTTTTTATCTGCTGACCTGATCATCAAACTGGGGTTTGGTGGGAACTTCCATTTTGATGGACGCAGGATGAAGATGCTGGACACTCACCTCACTTTCCGGCTGGTCAAATCATCCAGGATTTTTGAGTCTGAGATCACAACTTTACTTTGTCTACAAATTAGAATTTTTTTCTTACGGTGCACATTCGAACGTCTGACATTAGACCTTTCCCGGCCTCTCTGAGAGGTTCTTAAGCACACCAACGGGGAACATGTTAATTGGAGGTGGTTACAGGTTCACAGAGGCAGAGTTTAGTCTGATTCAGACAGTGATGATGCATTCAGAGCCATGGTGGACAAACAGCACTGCCTCCTGCTGGTGAATGTAGGTA
>CAAKHG010048620.1:0-11416 GCA_901007715.1 Dactylopterus volitans
TGCTACTGTGTTTTATATCTGTACTTATTACTTTATTTTATGAATAGTATTGTGGTTTATGCTCTTTTAGAAATGCACCAAAGGGAGTTGCACTCCAATTTTGTTGTACTCTGTACAATTACAATAAAGGCTATTCTATTCTATCGTACAAGGTCGTGTAAACGTGCCAAAAGGTAGGTATGCAAAAAAAGAAAAAGTCCATGGATTAGACGCTGAAAGCCTGGAACCACCAAATGTTTGGAACTTCATCACCGCGAGTAAAAAGGCAGACCCGAGACTGACGGGGAGGACGGACCTGGATCTGGCGTTTCATCGGCACCGGGGCGTTTTAACGGCGGCTTTTCTCGGCTGAAGCGAGGCACGTGTGAAATGGAGGGAGTCGGGCGGAGGCTCGGGGAGACCGTTGTGCTCCAAGAGTAAACGTGCAACATTATTTTTTTGACAAAGCTGACGAAAGGGTTTTTTTTCTGAATGCCTGGGCACTTGCTGGAGGCCCTGAATCTGACAGACGGTCAAATGTAGCGGTTGGAAACCTCCCCGACATGAGCGGGGTGCCTGAAGCTGCTGGGCGGGCGGCTAACAAAGAGGAATAAGTGAGTGAACATGAGCAACGCTGACAAAGTGAGAGGACAGGAAGAACTTGGTTTCACTTCTCCGTTCAACAAGCTGAATGAGTGTTATCACACCCATCTGCTCAACGGCCTCCCGTCTGCTAGGGAAGGGAGGGGAGGAGATGAGGGGCGGGGAGGGGGGGGGCTGTGATTGGTGGAGCCTCAGCATGCGGGCGGGACTTACCGACAGTCCGAGCCTGTCCAAATTGTCCAGGAAATACTTGACTGACTCCCCCTGAGAGAGAGACAGGCAGAGAGAGGGAGACAGAGACAGAGAGAGAGAGACAGAGTCATTTTCCCTCCAGAGTTGAATCATCGACAGCATATCTGACATGGCACCAAATTAACGGCAACACTAATATGACGGTGAATTGCGTCGCCGTGGCGTCCACGTGGCACCACTCCCTCGCCGCCGCACTCAAGAGTGCGTGTGCCGTCGTGTCGCCTCGCCAGCCCTGATTGGCTCGCAGTTTTTTGTCCGACCGGGAACCGGCCGATGGAAAACATCGAAACAATGTCTGAACGTGTGTTTAACTGATGGAAGCATAAGCTAGAAAAGCTGCGAGATACGCTGATAAATGACGCCGACGGCGGAAGCGCTGAAAACACGGTTGCTAGTAGCAACAACATCAACATGTACATTTCTACAAGTCCTCCTGAGTGCCATGGAAGCGGCGATGCAACGCAGCAATCTTCCAGTCTCTGGTCTGGCGTCCGAGCGCCGCCCGGCCTCCTCGACAGGCTTCGACTGCTCCAGGCCAGCTAGTTCATTCATTCTACAACATTTGAAGGAAACGTGGCCGTTTCGCATTTTATTTTCGCTACAATCTGAGTTTTTATGACTTTGTTTGGCGCGGCCAATGAGGAGTCATTCACCATCGCCGTTATTCAACTATGTGAAAAATCACTGGGAGTCCAACGGCTCCACGTGACTTTGGAGCTGGTTCTCCTGCTCGAGACGCTCGCCATGTTGGACGGCCGAGCGGATCCGGGCGGCCGATACGTCCGGCCTATCAAACCACCGCGCCGTAAATTACATCACGTCTCCAAAACAAGCGCTGCAATTTGACGAGGCAAATTAGGGGCACGTCTCCTCATTTAACTTGGCCCAGTCTTGTTCCCGCTCGCATACCAACCGCCGACACGGGCACAATGTTCTCACTGGTACTGTTAGCTTGGCGGTGTGTATATCATTATTACTAGGAGATGCACCGAGTAGAACGCAGACCTTCACCAAGCGGGCGTACTGAAAACGGCGCCCGTTTTCTACTAGTTTTCTACTTCCCACCACTTGAATAGGCCAATTTTTATAGGCTTGAATAGGCTCATCATTTTATATCCGACTGTGTGCCCATCGCATTTACATGCGTGTAAAGGACAACACGTCACGCGGCGCCCCGAGCGACGGCGATGGCGTCCCGTTCTTCGGCGTGAACGAAGGCAACGTCATCCGAGGAGGAACCGCAAAAAACTTAAACCGTCTCCCTGCTGAACCTGAAGGCGCTAACAGCAGGGCGACGGCAAGCTGGGGCGAGCAACAGAGAAGGAGCAGCCACACGCCGCTGCTATTCAGAATCATAATCAATACTTAATTGATCCCCAGGGGGAAATGAATTAATTACTATTAAGGCTCAACAGTACATCGTTATCCTATAATTAACTTGCTCTCAGCTTGTTTCCATGGAAGAAATGTTACTTTGTGGAAAAAAACAAGGTTGAAGGTGAAAATCTGAAGGTAAATCAGATCAGGTTGCGCCATTTTATTTTTATATTACCAAAAGTGCCTACTTCACTCCCGACACTTGAAAGCACCGCCCAGGTGCGACAAACAAAGACCATCCCAGAGGAAACGCAGTGCTTGTCACTTTAAGCAGGGGAAGCAAAATGAAGTCAAAAAAAAAAAAAAAAAAGGGAGTTAGCTTTTTTTTTTTTTCAACCCGTGCACTTTGCCAACCAGGAAGTCGAACTTCAGTGAGCCAGAATAACCCAGCAAGACTGAGGTGACACGGTGGAGTCCGGCGACCAAAGGACGCGCTCCTCCGCACAAAAACGCAGACCCATTAAAATGTGTACGGCTGCCCCGGGGGCGAGGTGGCGGGGGGTGTGTGTGGGTGGGGGGGGCTGCTATGACAGAGACTCATGCAGAGAGAGCCGAGCGCGTTCCAGCTCCTCTAAACACACACTGGACTGGCCATCTCCCCGCAGGACCGTTAAAGATAATTTTCCTGCGAGCGAGACGCTGTCAGACCACAATCTAAACTTGTGGCGAGGAGCGAGGGGAGGGATGGAGGAAGGAAGGGCGTGGGAAGGCAGAGCGGCGGCGGCGGAGGGAAAAGCAGCCCTTCAACGCCGGTCTGCCGGCTCGGCGGCTGCAGCGCGGACGCAGCAGCGCTGACGTCCAGCCTCCGTCTGGTACCGTCAGAGCGACCCGAGAATGCGGCAAATGATTGGACGTCGCAGACTCACATCCAAATAGGGGAAGACGTGGATGCGAGGGGTATCTAACCGAGCAAGTGGACCCTCAAAGCAGGGTCGAATTACTTGAAGTACGATAAACGCCCTCAAGCCTTAGAGCTCGTTAGCGCCGGGTGTCTGAGGTGACACCAGAGATGCCACGTCATCCCAGTAGTCAATAAAATTCGGCTTTTGGCTGCCACTCACAAGCTGAAACTTCCTGCGGAGGTCGTAGGCGGTCTGGATGCCCTGGTCAGCCCATAGCGCCCGGATGGATGGCAAGTAGTACTGAAAGACCTTGGGCTCCACCATGCCGTGGCCGTGGGCCATCATGGAGCGGGTGTCGAACGCCATCATGGTGTCTCCGTGCCGCTGATTGGACTGGTTGCCCCATGGGATGTGTAGCTTCTCTCGAGCGTCCACCAGCACTCGAATACCTGGATCAGGGAGGAGAAGGCAGGTGAACATAAACTTCAGCGTGTGATGGATCAGTTGGTAGCACAACTTGCCCTTTTTCACCAAAAAAATACAGAATCATATCTGTCCCTCATGCGTGAGTGACAACTTCTGTGATCATGTGGTAACACAACAAGTGTGCGTACAACAGTTAAATGCAAGAGTAGCATAGCAACCAAGCGTAAGCTGCGGTTGCTATGTTGGGCCCTGAGACGCGTCAAGGTCAGGCGCTGATCCACATGCTCCGCTGCGCAGTAACTGTATCCGCTGTGGTTCCGGGAACGCACGAGGATCTCTTGGCCAACTCTGAAACCAGAGAGGACGTCATCGTGCTCTTGCTCCACCAGCTCAGAGGGTCCTTGGACGGAGAAAGCGGTGGGGATGAGCAGCGCTGAGTCACTTCATCCCAAGCTCTAGGCTAGCATGGGTATGGGTTAGGGTCTGTGCCAGCAGATCCTCCTGCAGGAGATGAAACGCTCCTTTTGGGAGCAGGAGGCCTCAGGTGTTGCTCCTCATTGGTCTGGTAAATGGGCTGCATTCATCTAGGCCTGGCGGTGCTCACAGCCCTCTTACATTGCGCCGATATAGCCACGTTCGCCCACGCGTACATCGGTAGAACGGTGGTGAGGGCTGCGGCGCGAGGGGCCGACCTGCTCGCCAGGAGTAACGAGGGATTCAGGGTGTCATTCAACACGGCGTGGACCAAGCCTCAAAATGGCCACTCTAGCGCCTGAGCCATGCCCCCCCCCACCCCCCCAGGTGTCTCTTCCACTCTCAAACCCTTGCTGCAGGCAGCCTTCCACTTTTAAAAACAACATCAATAACATCGATCCAAACCCCAAATTCATCCCAAATTCAACTCCAGTTCCATATCAAAACCTTGAACCATGAGTGAGCTGATTTCGTTTATGCCCAGAGAGACATTTTACTGATTTTAACGGTGGGACTACTCTTGTGACGACATCTCCACTCCGTCCCCATCGGACAGGAGCGACGTCCCCCGGATCAAGAGCATGAACCCCTGGTGTTGTTCTTGCCTCGACTCCCGGACCAATGACGCTCGGATGAGTCCTGGATAAGAACATCCAGTTAGTAAGCGGCATCTTCCAGTGGCTTCAGGACCTCAGTACCTTCTTCTACGTTTCACTGTCCCCCAAACGGCGGCTTGATTCCATCCATCTTCACCTGCTCTTCCCCGGGCCTCCTCGACACCTAGCCCGGCTTACGCATGTTCGACTCGCGCACGCCCGCCCTCCGAGGTCGACCGCGCCGTCTATGGCTCAGTACTTCAAAGCGGTTTCTGGTGATGCTAATGTTGAAAATCAGGTTTTAACTGGGTCTAAGAATCGAGATTTTCTCCCATTTCACTTCCCAAGTCGTATCTTGGTCTTTATACGAATGACGAGGGAGGCAGATCTCTGCGGCTCGTTAAATAAGATGCCTTTTTTTTATTATTTTAGTGCTACAAAATCTCCTCTAAAGCGACTGATTAAACCCGTTGATGCACACAGTCACACCAGTATGATGCTCATCACCACACATGCAACTGCGATGTGGTTCCACTGAATAAAATTAAAACGCGGGGAACGTATGCGCGAACAAAACTGCATTTCAAATCAAACGGTTACACACATAAGTTGGTAAAAGTCGGTCGTGGCTCCCCACTGCATTGTTGACATACAAAATTCTTCATTAAATTGATATGTTTTAACTAATAAGAAACTAGTCTAATCTTAAATAATTACTAGAATCCTTATATGACCTTAATAAAGTGCTGCGGGGCACCTAACAGCGTGTCCGTCGACCCATTTGTGATGCACTTGCTCACACACACACACACACGGAAGTACCAAGCATTGATTGGTGCATGTGAGGACAGAAACGCGATGCAGAGAAGCAGTTTTCAGCCGCCCGCTGCAGAAATGCGGCTGTAACCCGATGACACCGACGCGTGAAACCCCGCAGGTCGAATCAGCTGGGTGATATGCTTCTTTTTTTTTCCCCCACCACGCCGATGTCAATCTGCACCCGGCGCCTTACAGAACGAGATTAAAAGTGCTTGAATGTCAAGCCTTCTGGGTCCTAAACCATTAGGTGCTTCATACAGATCATACTCAGGAAGCCGGCGCTGCTGCTTCAGCACAAACACGCTCTTTCCAGGTCATGTCGGGTCATGAATTCTTGCTAATTCTTGCAATATCTTTACGGCGATAGCAGGCCGATGTCGTAACCCAGATTTAGATCAGAATCCGCCGCCGCACTCAGACTCGGCCCGAGTCTCCAGACCGGACCTCATGCTGAGCGGCGACTTTGAGTCTGTCATCTTTGGCACCGCAGCAGCACGCCTGTGGACATCTGTGACAAACCCAGACATCCGCCGCCGGCGTTCCTGGGATACTGCGATCGCAAGAGCGGGATGGACGGACATTATGTCTCCAGACACCACCGTCGCCATGGCGAGGGCAGAGAAATGTACGCGGGCCCCTAAACCATTTAGGAGCTTATATACTTGCAAAAAACAACATTTTACAAGAGATATTAAAATATCAGGGGAAAGTAGGATTCAGCATCTTGCCCATCCATCTCTGACTTCTACAGCAGGCCAGATTGCTGATTATTTTTTGATAAGAGGCAGCAGTGATGCCTGGAATAAAAAATAAAAAATAAAAAAAAAACCCTCTCACTCAACTTCCTTGTTTATTTCGGTGTTTGTGAGGCAGAGACGCCGCCGCCATCCAACCGGTCCACGGAAAATGGAAAATGTTGTTAAAGACGTTAAACTGGGGAAGAAAATGACAAAGAGTCGCCGCATGTTCGCAAAGTGGAAGTTAAAAGCCCAACGCGGACTTGGTGACCAGCCGCTTCTGGGGAGAAAAGAAAGAAAAAAGAGGCTTCGGCAGCTGCAGATTCCGAATCATGCGGTTTCCAAGGTGGAGAAAATCTAAGCTGCTCAGGAGCAAAAGATGTGTGATGATCCGATTCGCTGAGCTGGTTACTCCGATGCACTTTGGGTCAACAGCAAACGTCCCCGTCACGCCGGCCAAAACAGCCTCTGACATCTGGTCACGTGACCCTGCAGCGGCCACAGCTAATTATTAACGGTGTGACGGTCCATGCGTGCGAACCCCTGCGAAACCGCCACGGCACAGACGTCACCGGTCAGTACAAGCGCCCGCGTGACAAATGCATCCCAACGTGACAGGAAGGAGCCGTCCTCCGGTCCGGGTGGAGGGAAAGCGCCCAAAAACCGACCGCCAATAAGCGACAGAAGAAGAAAAGGAGCAAAACGAAACAAAGCGAAGGAGGAGAGGAGCTGTGCTGGGTGCAGATGGCACGCAGGAGCCAGAAGGAGCCAGAAGGAGCCAGAAGGAGCCACAAGGAGCCACAAGGAGCCACAAGGAGTTCGCCACTCTAGAATCAGCCGTGTTTCAACGGGTATGCGGCCATACGCAGTACAGAGGACCCGTACGCAGTACAGAGGACCCATACACAGTAGTAGAGGACCCATATGCAGTACAGAGGGCCCATAGAGTGTAGTAGAGGAACCATATGCAGAACAGAGGACCCATACGCAGTAGTAGAGGACCCATACGCAGTACAGAGGACCCATACGCAGTACTGAGGACCCATACGCAGTACTGAGGACCCATACGCAGTACTGAGGACCCATACGCAGCACAGAGGACCCATACGCAGTAGTAGAGGACCCATATGCAGTAGTAGAGGGCCCATATGCAGTAGTAGAGGGCCCATATGCAGTAGTAGAGGGCTCACACGCAGTAGTAGAGGACCCATATGCAGTAGTGGAGGACCCATATGCAGTAGTGGAGGACCCATATGCAGTAGTGGAGGACCCATACGGAGTAGTAGAGGACCCATATGCAGTAGTGGAGGACCCATATGCAGTAGTGGAGGACCCATACGCAGTAGTAGAGGACCCATATGCAGTAGCAGAGGACTCTTATGCAGTAACATGGGACACTCGTATGCAGTAGAGGAGGCTCCGTATGCAGTAGCAGACACGAGCAGTAGTAGTAACAGGCTGTAGGAGCCATCTCAGTCGTTCTAAGTGACACCGCGTGGAACAAACCTGCACAACCGTCTGTTCCAAAGAAATGAAAAGAAAAGTAGTTTTGTGTTTGGGACTTTTTGTTCCTTTTTTTTTCCTGTTGTACCAAACCATGACACCAAAGCTCATATCTATGTGTGTGAGTGTGTATATGTATGTATGTATGTATGTATGTATGTATGTATGTATGTATGTATGTATGTATGTATGTATGTATGTATGTATGTATGTATGTATCAGTTCCACCTCCGACCAGCAGTGACGTAAACGTGACGCGTGGACGCGCTAGTTTGTGCGATAGCATCTTCGCCACAACCTCCACGTTCTGGGTTCCAGCAGCTCAGACCTGGCTGGGTCTCCCGAGTTTGTAGTTTGAAGGGAAACATTAAGAAACATCGACGTTAGCCGCCCTCTCGCCGGCCTCCACGCTGCCCCGCGGCGGTTGCGAGCACGTCTGCCAGCGCGTCGGTGACATCACCGAGGTGGTGGCGTCAAACATGAAGAAGAAGAAGAAGAAGAGGAGAAACAAAAACAGGCAACTCAGCTGCAAAAGAAGTCACTTGTTTTTTAGCAGATTAGCCGTGTTCAACAAATCTGCATCTACACGCCAATTTTGTGTGTGTGTGTGTTTGTGTAGCTGTTACACACTCGGTCACACTGAGCGCGCTCGAACTGACTGGATCGTCGTTCACTGATAAGAGATGGCGAGCTGATAAATGGCGGCGCGGCGCGGCGACACCGCGGCGGCCGAGCATCGGCGCCGACAGCGAGCCTCTCCGGCGGCGGCGCTCGCCCCTGCTCCTCTTTTAGTCCCCCAGCGGCGCACGTGACGGCGTGGTTTCACCGCCTCCGCCCGACGGCGACGACAGCGGCGGGCTTGGCCTTTTGCGGGCAGACAGCAGACATGCACCGATTTGTCAGCGGAGCTGCAGCAGGCAGAGCCAATCAGAGGCGCGGAGGGAGATTCCACTTGTGACCGGATAACTGAGACTCGGCTCTGCTCTCGTTTCTGGTGCTTTTTCAAATCAACGAAACCGGTCGTCATAGCGATGCCGCATCGGAAAAACCGCTATGGCGTCGTCTTCCACGTGACGCAGAAACGCACAGAGAGGAAAAATAAGAATGAGTAGAAAGAGACGACGGAGGAGACGGACCTCCAGCGAGCAAGGCGCGAGCTTTGAAACCGAGTTTGGCCGTTCGCAGTATTCTCTGATTCTCTCTGACCAATCAGGCGTCTGCAGTGTCTCCAGGCCACCCTGGAGTACCTCAGGGTGCCCGGTCGGCGTTCTGAGGAGCCAGTCAGCTACCAAAAAAGTGGCAGCTGGTACTTTTAGGACTAAAAGGAAAACAAAACAGTAGAGTAGAGTAGAGCAGAGTAGAGTAGAGTAAGGTAGGGCCAGTATCAGGCAGTGGAAAAGCACCACTGGTTGCATGTTTATGCAGGTCTGAACAGGAGATACATGGTTTCCTTTAGTAATACCGGACATCTCAGATCCACAGCGTCACTGGCTGCTTAATGAAGTCAAAGAGCATCATTAATGAAATTAACCAGCATCATTAATGGAGTTAACCAGCATCATTAATGGAGTTAACCAGCATCATTAATGGAGCTCACGAGCCCAGCAGGCGCGTTCGCGTGGAGTCCGGAGGAAGGCCGGTGACATGACTGAGGAACTCCAAGCTGGAGAACTGAAACCGCTTAACCTGCGCGTCGCGTGCCACAGTTACCATGGTTACGCATTTCGGTAAAAAAGAAAAAAAAAAAAGGTGACCCGAGGGGGGATGCTGGAGCCCACCGGGGTGACCCTACTTTACCACGCCGGCCGCAGTCTTCATTTTCGCGCGCGCGCGCGCGCGTGTGTGTGTGTGTGTGTGTGTGTGTGTGTGTGTGTGATGACAGCTCTATGAAGGGACGCTGGCGTCAGCCTCTCTCCACGCGTGGTGCGTTCAGGTGCTGACGGCAGCCACAAAGGTAAACACACGGCAAGTCAACGAGCACTAACGCGGACTGGTGGGTTCACGGACCCCCCAGCGCGGGCAGCTCGGGGACTAACGCCGGCGACGGGGCTCGCTCCGCCGGGCCAGCCGCGGCCGCCCTCCCTCGGTCCCGCCGCGGAGACAAACACAAACAACATGGGCGTTTCTGGTCCGGCTAGCCGCGCTAGCACGCCTGGAGCGCCGAGGGAAGGCGCCTCCGCCGCGAGCCGAGCACTTCCCTCCCCGGAACCCCGATACGGGACCCGCAGCAGGTCCCCCCACCGGGAAAAAAAACCCCAGCCCGGCGTCACGCAGGCGAGCGCCGGCAGGTGTCTTACCTTTGATAACGTTACTAAAAATCGTGGCTCTGAACTCCTCCCTGGCCTTCTGATCGAAGTCCTGCCCGTGGATAATGCGCATCTGCTTGAGGAAAGTGGACTTGCCGCTCTCGCCCGCTCCGAGCAGCAGGATCTTCACCAGCCGCTTCACGTACGTCTTATCCCGGTTGATGCACTTATCTATCTCCTTGGATTTCCGCAACTGCTCCGCCTCGCCGCTCGTGAGGAGACAGTTGGGGAAAAATACAGATAAAACCGAGCGGGACGGCAGGAAGTCCGCCATCTTTGAAACAACTTCATCGATGCAGACAGCGGGGAGGGTCCGCTGCCCGTGCTGCATTTGAGGTCGTCGGAATTTCGGCCAGCCCTTCGCTGATGGCCGTCAGGAGCGGCCCGAGAGTCAAAACAGAGGCTGCAAATGCACCGCCGAAACGACCACCTGTTGAGAATTTCTTCCCCCCAGATTTAACAGATTACAATGCAATCCCACTAGGAAATTATCTATTTATCCACACACCTCGTAGTCTCCTTAAAAATGGCACAGCAAAATGTATTCATTCCAACCAAAATATGGGAAAAGAGTCTAAAAAAAAGGTGAAAATTCGCATCAGTTCCGTATATAAATTCGGTTTAAAATACGACGGGAAATAACAGAACCACCTGCGTGTTAGCGAGTAAAGCTCGCGTCTTTCAGGTTTCTCTCACCACTACCTCGACGACAGCACCTGAACGCAGCACGGCGGGCGCCGCGCGGTGGCAGGAGAGGCGCGCCCACGGTCGGCGCGCGTGCGTGCGTGCGTGCACGCGCCCGCGCGCACACGGCAGCTCCGAGCCTGCAGCGCCACCCTCCGACGGGGAATAAATAGATGATTAATATTGTCGCGTGATTAATTTCGGTTTGGTGTCTAATGGTCCAACAGCCGCATGATCCCCTCCGGCACCAGGGATTATAATCTCTCACTCTCTCTCTGCTTATTCCCGCAAACGCTTTTGACGTCGGCTGATCTTTATTCGAACGTGCAAATCAAAGTTGTGTCATAATCCCCGGTGTTAGCTGCCCATCGGATTATGAGAGCATATTAACTGTGCAATAATGCCAGGAGACAAAAACAAACAAAACAAAGCACATCTAAAGAATTAGGGATTTTATTCCCAAAAACGTCCCCGCAGGTAGAATCTGTTCCAACCTGCCAGTCTGACTCTAACCCGTTAAACTTAAATAGATAAAGCTGCTCCGCTCGCTGCTCGGGGGTAATTTAAGAGCCCAGATAGGCAGCTTTTCTCTGTAATAGCTGAGGGACAGAAGCCGAGGCTCCCCTGCAGCTGATTGGTGGATAAATCCATCCCATCATCCCGTCTGTCAATCCCCACGCAGGACGGGGTGTGTGTGTGTGTGTGTGTGTTCACACTGGAGGCACACACACGTCTCTGGCGGCCACTCTCACTCACTCCTCCTGGGAAAATTCCGCATCAGGATTTTCACACTCGCCAGTTTGTTGGGTTTTTTTTGT
>CAAKHG010048621.1:0-13383 GCA_901007715.1 Dactylopterus volitans
TCCCAGCGTTTATCAGTCATCACACAAATCGGTTGGTTCTTCGCTTAGGGTGTGTGTGTGTGTGTGTGTGTGTGTGTGTGTGTGTGTGTGAGTGTGTGTCCTACGGTCCCGCAGACAACAGGAGAAAATGAGTCATCACTGTCCCAGCAAGACAAACACCTTTCTCTGCTGTGTTATGTTTACACGCGTGTGCGGAGAGAAAACGCCGGCTTTGTGTTGTTTTCCATCACTTTTTCCTGCAGCCATTTCATTTTCCTCCGTTCGGTTCCACTTTGCCGTGGTTCTCTCGCTGCGATCCTGCTTCACTCTGTCTCTCCATCAATTACACCTCCTGCCCCCACAACCAATAGATCTGCCACCAGTGTCTCAGTGGAGATAACCGGTTTGTGCGTGCGCGTGTGTGCGTGTGTGTGTGTGTGTGTGTGTGTGTGTGTGTGTGACACAATGACATGCAGTCATTGACCTCAGTGAACTAATATGATCTGAGTGGGGGTGGAACGAGCCGAGGTGCGGGTGTCGTAATGTCAACACTGTGTCACTAATAACTGATCACACAACTTGAAGTTTACCTTCAATGAAACCACTTGAGAGCATAAACTAGGCCACTCTTAAAACTTCCCATGTGACTTGTGATATTTCTCAATTTCCCGCCGAGAGGGTAGGAAACTACATGGTCTATCATGTAGACATGGGGCAATATGACAGTTTTATGCCACAATTATTCTGTCCACAAATTCAGTGATTAAAGATAATACTCCTATAGCTCAATTATCAGTATTTTTAAAACTCAAAATGTATTAGAACTTTATCTTTTTTTTTTTAAAGAAACAATTTGATTGCTTCCTAGATAGCACACACCTTTCAAGTAAAAAAGAACATTCAAGATAAATAGAAATCGCTGTACACATTTAGGACAAATCAATACAAATTGAAAAAAGATAAGATGCTGTTACTGTGTGATAATTATTGTAATTTTTATTTCTTTTTTTAAATCTGACAAGACAGGGCGGCGCACTGGCAAGCTAGATTGTTTTTTTTCCCCCCCCAAGTCATTAGAGTCAGTTGTGATAACATCCTCCATGTCCCACCATCATGAAAGCATGGGATTGGTCCACGGAGGGGTGTGTGCACATTCATCCAGTCTGTTTATGGTGTGTGTGTGTGTGTGTGTGTGTGTGTGTGTGTGTGTGTGTGTGTGTGTGTGTGTGTGTGTGCGCGCGCGCGCGTTGGAACGGACAGTCCAAACTTGCAGCGCTCGGGTTGCACTCATGTAGTAATTCACATATTTTCAATTCTCAACAGGGTATAGGAGGGACATCGGGGAGAGAAGGTTGGAGGAGCCCCTCTGAGCGGCTTCCCTGAAACACAGACGCTTAACATCTATTTCCAACCTTAGCCTTGTGTGTGATCGGCTTGTATCGTTTAGTCAAACTCATAAGATTTTACATCAGATTCTTGAGTAATGCAGAAAAGCAAATACAGGAAATAATTCCTGCATGTGGCCACCAGACTATATAATTCTAATAGCAAAAAAAATACACAGCAATATTTGCACACTTTCGATATCGGCACATCCTTCAACTGTACTCATGTCTCTAATTATCATAGACGTATGTGCCTGTTGCATCTTGCACAGTTTTAGCGTGGCGCTTTACATTTCATTTTTTCCACTGATTTGTTTAAAAGAGGCACGGCTTAATTTCTCATGTTGGGTGTTTGTATATTTTGCAGTATTTTGTGTTATATTTTGGTACTTTCCAACTTCCTTGTAACTTTATATTTCATACAAGTATGGACCAACTGTGGCCACACGATCTACAACGTTATGGGGGCCCGATTGGGCATCAAAACGCGTCAGGCTCAGCCAACGTTTGCGCAAAGTTCGCCCAGACCCAGCTCGTCGAGGTCCGCGGCCACGTCTAAGGAACGCACCAAGTTGTCTCGGACGCGCGCCGCCGCGTTCCCGACGATGCGGGTGAAATCCCGTGATATTGTTGCATCACTTTCAGCCAGGGAGGAGCCGCGCACGGCGGCGATGGTAGTGATGGTGGTGATGGTGGTGAGGGGGGCGGCGGCGGCAACACAAACCACCACAGTCAGGCGCCTCTCGACCGCGATGAGCCCCACCGGAAGCCGCCCCCCACCCCCCCGCGTCAGCGTGCCACGGCTGCTCGCCCCCTCCCAGCAAACAACAAACCGCATATTCTCAACACCGACTCACCTCCGACGCAGCCTGCAACGAAGTCCATCACCGCTCTTCGCCGTCACCTCGCAGAGGACCGAATGGGACCGAGTGTGCCCGTGCCGGGGCGGCTCTATGAGGCTGCGGGTCCCTCCACCCCCACTTCAGTGCTCCCGGTCGCTGTGCACCTGACGGCGGCGGCGGCCAGTGGAATCTCCCCAATGAATTAACGGGCACGCTTGAAGCAGTTAGCCTCGGTTTTGGCTAGCGCGCTAGCTTTGCAACGAGCGCGCTTTCAAACGCTGACAGTTTTATATATATATATACGTTTTATCTTTTTTACCCCTAAATGGCTATTTAGGTTTTGCTCCCTGTTCAAATAAATACAACTGTGCTGCTGACCTCCACGACCTCCGGTTTCGGCGTCTACGGTCAGTGAGGATACGGCGAGTCGGCGGCGTCTGTGCCGAGGAGGCTGTCCTACACCATACAAGCTAGCCTCGCAGGAAGTAACGTGAGAGGGGGCGGGGATCACCGGGCGCCGTGTGAGCTCCCGACCAATCAGAGGGGAGATATGACGCCGACACCCTGCTTCGGACGCGATACTCGTCTCCCATTGGCTGCGCTCGGAAAGGGACTCCCAACGCTAAAAAATGCGTCAGACGCGCCACGTGATGTTTTGCTTTTGAACGGCGGACGAGCACGGTTAATGGAAACAGACGCAGCGCTAAAAAAATTAAAAAAAAAAACCGCGTCGAAACGTAATTATTTTTGATAAACTTGAAATCACCGCGATGCTGCCTCCCACCGACTCTCGTGTTGTCACCTGCCCCGCCCCCCCTTCCCCACCGGTTTCTTACGTATACGCGGCAACTTCCGGGTAGGGGCGACGCTCGGGTTGTGTGACCCGTGCGCGGGGGACGCTCCTCCGCCGTGTCACATAACAGCAGCGCGCCGCGCTCGGCCAAGGTGAAGCGCGCCCGTCGCTGGCAATGGCCGTGAGCCCCGCGCACGTCCGCCGGCCGCTTGTACTGTGACAGGATGCACCTCGCCGACTTCGTGTCGGGATCGATAGCAGGTAACCGGTAACGCCTTATTAGCGCCGTTTTTTTTTTGCCGGATTAGGCGCCGTCGCACGCGCACGGGGCGATATTTATAGCTCCGTTGATCCAACATTGGAAAATGGAATTCTGTGTAAACGTCCACGTGTCTCTTTTTTCCCTCCTGTTATTGCATAAACGGACGAGAGGGCTATGCAACGCTACATATTTAGCATGTTCACATCACGGTTAATAATCGGCGTTAGGATACTTGCCTGCGCTCGCGCACATGTGCTGAAACATGAGTTGGTTACGGCTCAGGTTCGGAGGCTCGTCATGAAGAATATCTCTAATTGTAAGTGGGCGACCTGTAAACCATCTCACGCCACAGAGCCTTTTAGGATATTACGCCTTTTCAAAAGTCATTCATAGTTGATCCGGTTCCATTCATACGTTTGTGACGTCAAAGCAGATTACGTTGTTTTTTTTTTCCTGCCTTTTATGCTTAAATATATTTTCTTTTTTAAGGCTTCGGCACTGAGGTCGTTTTTGCAATCATGCCTTTTTTTCTGCTGGAAATTATTCTGTATGTTTTACTAGTTTGATTGTATGATATTATACAGTATGATAATATTGATAAAAATGGGCTTTTTTTTTTCTTTTGGCTGACTTAGAATGACATAAGAGCTGTAATCACAGTTAATTAAATTCATGAATTTTAAACACTGATCAGCCATAACATTCTGACCACCTGCCAAATATTGTGTAAGTCCCCCTTTTGCCACCAAACCTGGACTCCACTAGGCCTCTGAAGGTTATGCTGTGGCAGATCCTCTACGTCCTGCACGTTGTGTGCTGGGGCCTCCATGGATCGGACGTTTTTGCCCCGATTGGATCGAGATCTGAGCAATTTGGAGGCCAAGTCCAGATTCCTTAACTGGATGCTGTGCTCCTCAAACCATTCCTGAACCATTTTTGGTTTGTGGCAGGGAGCGTTAGTCTGCGGAAAGAGGCAGCTGCCATCAGGGAATTCCGCCTCCATGAAAGGGGTGGACGTGGTGTGCAACAATGCTCATGCAGGGGCGACGTGTCAAAGCAGCATCCACATAAATGGCAACACTCCCGAGGCTTTCCCAGCAGAACATTGCCCGAAGCATCGCACTGCCTCTGCGGGCTCGCCTTCTCCCCATAGTGCATCCAGCGAAACACACGGCACCCGACCATCCATGTGACGTAAAGAGAAAACGTGATTCATCGGACCCGGCCACGTTCTTGCATTGCCCGGTGGTCCAGTTCCGATGCTGACGTACCGATTGCTGGCGCTTTAGTGGACTGGGACCAGCACGGGCACCCATTGCCCATTTTTCCTGCTGATAACACATCAACTTTGAGGACAAAATGTTCTCTTGGTGCCTGATATCTCTCACGTGCTGACAGGTGCCATTATAACCAGATAATAAGTGTAATTCACCTCACCTCAGTCAGTGATCATAATGTTAGGGCTTATCGGTGTTTTGTTTTTAATATATATTTATTTTTTGTTAGAATATCGTTGAGGAAAATGCCAAAGATGTGCACTCAATAAAATCACCTTTTATATGAACAGACCTGCTGCCAGGGAGCCGTCTTGAGGGGAGAGATGGAGGCGAATGATACTCATGAGAGGGAGATGGGTGAATAATAATGTTGATGAATAATCATAGGGACTCAGATTATCTTGTCCGTGCCTATTCCGTAGGTTAAAATTCGATTCACGAGTATAAAAAATGAACCAGAATGCAGGAAATTAGATTGCAAAACTCAATATTTCGTGGAAAAAAAAAAAAAAGCTTTTCAAAAGTACAGCAATAAATTAAAACACCTCATTTGAACCTGGCGGCAGCCTCGAGTTCAGCGGCTCCAGAATCACATGTCAAAGAAGTGGCTCATTGTAGAAAACATGGTGAAATCAGTGACTGGAACACTGTTAATGGCCTGAATGTGAGGAGAATTATCTCAAAGAAAGAACAGTCCCCACCACGGCTACTACAGCAGTTTACACGAAGGATCTCCGGCGTAATTTTGATTAATATGCAAGGCTGGAATTCTAAAGAAACTATTCATCTAACAGACAGCATTTGAAGTTGCCCTTGTTTTGCCCGACTGCCAGTAAAAACTTTGTTTTGTAATGATTCGGCTCCGTAACCTTGTGCGCGGTGTCCTTGATGCTGTTTTTAACACACAGGGGCATGCGGCGTTGCAGTGGGCTACCCTCTGGACACCGTGAAGGTACACCAAGACGCCGAGATTGGCTGAGCAGCAATTGGATGTTGTTGCAGTTCTGCTTTGTGTTTTGTTTTTTTTTTAACCAAATTTTCAAACTTTGTAGGTCCGGATTCAAACCCAGAGGCAGTTCACCGGGATATGGCAGTGTGCTGTAGCCACATTTTCAAAGGAAGGGGTAAGAAATTTCTAAGATAACCGTATAACAATTTAGGTTTTTTTTCATATGTTTGTCATAAAAAAAAAAAATGTGCACATGTTTTTTTCCAGCAAATTGCTTCCAGGTTTGCGATGGCTTTTTTTTAAAAATGAGATTGCCTTAACATGAGCGCAGGGATCAGGAGGACAAAACTCAGTACCTGACATAGTGATGGAAATGGAGCCTTCATGAATTTGTTCTATTTTGGGAATTACACATTTCTAATCTTCCCTCCTGGACAAAAATTATTCAAGGTACCTGCATATAATCATTTTCCAAGTAGAGTGATCAACAAGGAACATGAAACATCGGTTCTTCACCACCTCCGGCTGATTTCCTGCATGTTTTTTTTTTTTTTTTTATCCCATCAGGTGCAGGGCTTCTTCAAAGGCATGTCCTTACCAGTTACAACCATTTCCATGACTTCCTCGGTGGTGTTTGGCACATACCGCAACTGCCTGCAATGCCTGAGTCAGGCGCGAGGAGCTGGCTGCGGTCCGAACACCAAACTAGAGGTCTTCCTTTCGGGAATGGCAGGAGGTGTAGCTCAGGTACGGTCTCACAAAGCACGTGTCAGAACAGCGAGTCAGCAACTGCCGAATGCGCTGAGGTTGTGCTGTTGCACGTTTTCACCCTCAATTAGACTAAAAGTCAATGCGGCGCGTAGTTACAAAACTGTATCGGAGTGAGGTGATAATTTAAATGTATAATTTAAATGTAACGCGTATATAACGGCAATCATTCAAATATGAAACATATCAGCTATTGCTATTGTTTTGGGCACCGTAATTCTGTACATACACTGTAACTCGGCTGTACTGAGAGGAGTCCCTAATATTTTGGTCATCCCACTTATATGCATCAGGGTGAAGGACAAATGAGGTACACCTCTCGGTATTGGCGAGTGCAGTTCAACAGTATCGCAAATTACAGTTAAAATATGTCAACGCCTCTCACAAAGACCGTCAACAGAAATTCAACACACAATTCCTCCTGAAAGGAGAATTTATTGCAGGGCCGCGGTCATAATGTTATGGCTGTTTGTTGTATATCCTTTCTGCTCTAATGCTCACGGAAGCTGACTATTTGTAAAATATAAGAAGCAGAAAACTTCCCAGTTTGCTTTGATGCATCACTGTGTGACATCCTACAGTTTATCAAAGCTTGGTAGCCACGGTGACCCGAGTTATCGAAACAGAAAAAGGTTGGCATTAGGACTATCACAGCATGGCGATTCATTTGAATTACTTTTTTTTTGTTTTTAAAAAAAAGCTAAATACTGTAAAAAGTTTATAAGTTATCAAAAAGATTCAAAGGGAGCGCAAAGATCCTTCAAAATCTGAACATTTGGAAAGTTGAATGGTTTCTTCACCTTTTTAAGTTTGCAGAAGCAGCAGAATCAAAAGCTTTTCATGTGTGATGTGCTCTCAACTTTCACACTTGAATAAGTTTGTGATTAAACACCCTTTAATTTCATCTGAATGTACATTAAAACAGCAGCTACCTCATATGAGCCACTGTTGCGCATCACAAGTGGCGTACTCGGTTACTTACATTTACGTAATCTTCAGCAGTGGGCTCTGCGGCTGAAATTTCAGAAATGCGTTTCACGCATGTGCTCTCGTCACATCTCACCTCAGTCTGGACACCTCGCATATTGATCCTTTCCTTATCTGGGCCCCCGACAGATATCAGTGATGTCCCCAGGTGACATCGTGAAAATCCGTCTCCAGTGTCAGACGGAGTCCAAGCGAAGGGGAGCCGCCACGTCCACACCCAAGTACCGGGGTCCGATCCACTGTCTGCTCAGCATCGTCAGGGAGGAGGGCTTCCTGGGGCTCTACAGAGGCGCGCTGCCGCTCATGCTGAGAGACGGGCCGTCGTACGCCACGTACTTTCTGACCTACGCCACCATCTGTGAATGGCTGACAGACAGCGGCAAAAAGAGGCCAGGTACGGACGTTCATCAGCCTGTCGGCTCATGCCATGGAAGGGTTGCTCCCGGAGGGCGCCGTCCCTCACGTGAAGGCATGCGCAAGCACGCGCCACCAGGGGTCAGCATACACCGGCGGTACAGACAGCTGAGGAAGATGGCGTCAAGCATGTGTAAGCGGGGAGGGGGGCAGAGCGGAGGGAGCTGTATTTTAATATGAGAGGCTAGTCGTTGATGCCAATTTCAGAGTTAGCGCCGCCCTGTCACACAAATGACCGCCAATAGCGGTAAACAACGAGAGCGATGGATGCTGCGGCTGGTGTAAGAAAACAAAAACAAAAAAAGCAGTACTGGGCTGCAGAGATGTCCATTGAATAGGAGGAAACGTGGCAGAAAACACACAGACGCACATATTAAGTGTGCGCACGACATGGAAAGTTGAAAACACCACGTCAAGCAGCCCAAGCCCAGCCAAAGTGACCGAATCCAGTCACCTCCGTCCAAACCCTGCTGGTTCTGCCGGGCTCAGGTCAGATATCCACGCGAGTGTGCCAGTGTGTCGCCACATTGCGTTGGTGAATACCTTTTCAGTCTTTAATTGCCTGTCTTTGACAGCTACTGACACTCAAAAACAATGAGCGTCAAGTAAAAATGACCCGGCTGCTGGGGGCTAGCCAGTGGCCTCCTGCTGTGGTTAAACAATCATCTGCTCTCCAGCACAGCAGTGTCCCACGGCGGAGCAGAACTGAGCTCCTGGCTCACGGAGGTCCCCACCGCAGCCAGTCCCTGAGCTACTCGTCCGGACGCGGCGGGACAGATTCAAGACGAGCAAAGCAAATTCTGCAGCCAAAGTTGTCATTACCTCTTCAAATCCTAACAATCTCCTTTTGGGTCCAGAATCATCTGTGCAACTGCATCTCGGTCTTCTCCAAGTCCCTCCCCGCCTCCCTTTCCAACTCAGTTGGCTACGACCGTGCCAAACAGCTGAATATGCAGTTTCACGCATGTGCTGAACAACGCCTGCTATCCCATAATCGATGATGAATGGGCTGCATGGGAACCATTACGGCGTGGTATCGCCGTCTCCTCCTGCTGCTGCAGCAGGATATCACATCACTCAGTCCCATTTACAGACCACCACTGCTTCACACTACAGGGCTCGCGTGTCGTCGCATGTCGGCTGCCTGCTCGGTAGCAACAGCTCTTAGGGGCTGAAGCCTGGACAAAGCAGTTAAGAGCACTGGTTATTCATTGTAATTTCACTCTATGGGTTTAGGCCCGGAATGGGCAAACCCAAATAGTGCACATATACAGACAAAAAAAGAATATGTTCACAATAAACCGTGAGCGCGTGAGGGGAAAAACCCAATTGCAACAGTTTTTAGAGGACTAAGCCTAAACCCGTCTGGAGTTATGATGCATACTGCGACAGTAACTTACAATCCTCGAGTCCCCTGTTTTGTGTACGTCTTGCATTAGGCCGGATGCGGATGCAGATGTGGGTCATTGCTCAGCTTTATGTTTGCACGCACCCCCTTACGGCTGTGAGTGAGCCACGTGATGAGCCCTTTGAACACATGGTCACATGTGTCATAATTTCACTTATTTTGTCATGAAAAATCTGCTAAACATGTGGCAGCATATACGGATACAAAAGGATGCAATCACAGGACATTTTGGTGCTATTTTCTGTCACAGTAAGCCTAAATCCAGATGCTTTAGGTTAGTGTTACCATTGTTTCCAATTGGAAATACACTCTCCACTGGAGCCTTAAAACGGGAGCCAAAACTTCGTTACGAATAAAGATGAGGATTAAAATGTGTCCCTTTTTTGAACTGTTTTTTTTTTTTTTTTCCCCCATTTCTTCCAGACTGGAGCGGCGTGATGCTGGCAGGAGGCGTCGCAGGAATGGCGGGCTGGACAATAGGGACTCCCATGGACGTGATCAAAGCCCGGCTGCAGATGGACGGCGCGCTGGAGACGAGGCGATATAAGGGCTTCATCCACTGCGTCAGCGAGACGGCGCGGGTGGAGGGAGCCGGCGTGTTCTTCAGGAGTTTGGGCATCAACTGGCTGCGCGCGTTCCCGGTGAACATGGTGGTTTTCGTCACGTACGAGCTCCTGACCGGCTTCCTGCAGGCCGGACCGGACGGCGTCGACCCACCTCGCATCGGGTTTGAATAGTTAAACCTGCCTTCTATCTCGTCTCAGCACCTCATATTCCCTCATAGTTTGTCCGTTTGTTGGCAAGATAGCTGCATTTTTTTTTGTTTTCCACAGCTATCATTGGAATTTAATGTTACATATTAAGCGCCATGAATAGTGCTATGCTCAGGGATGCACTCTCAGCAAAGGTCAGTGACCCTACTGCTGGTATTTGGGACTAATAACCCCTCCGGACCACTAGATGGTGCCAATGGCCAGAGTTTAAACTTTTAATTTATTATGCTGTGAGTTGTTTTTTTTGTTTGTTTTTTCCTTTTTTTGGGGGGTTTTAACAAGAAAAGTGTTTGCATGACGGGTGTCATATTCCACCTGAATGTGGTTCCAAGAAACCTCGGCAGTTGGCTGCCAGCACTTAAGCAGTATTTGACTGTATCCGAGCCCATGTAAGGCCCTGAATGTCGAATTTATGAATGAGCTGCAGCACGCACATACATAAGCATGAAAGCCATGCATCATGTTACAGTACTATCATGCCTATGGCTCCATGTCCAGCTGCATATTGAAAAAGCACAGCACGGTAATCTGACCGAAGATTAATATTATGATATTTTAAACCTTGATTAACTGGATTTTCTTTTTTAAAAAAAATAAATAAATAGAATTAGGTTGGGGATAATCATATTCTCTTTGACAGACAACATGGGGAGCTTCCATTATGACTAATAATTATTATTATAGTAATTGAGCACTTCTATGAATTTTATGTCAACATCTACATCAAATATTTATCGAACTATGACAACTAAGGAGCATAGGTATGGTTTCATAAGTGTGGGCCAAAGTGAAATAATGCTGTTTAAGCAGAGAAAATATCATAATTATTGCAGTTGTTGATGTGATTTTCAAGAAAATGTTCATTTCTGCCTTCCATAATAAAGATTATTCATGAATCTAATTCAATGGTGTTTTTATTATCATGGTTGTCATCATTGTCGTTCTTACCCTGCTAACCTTACATTTCACTGAGAGAGGGCTTCATTTTCAAGAAAGTGTAAGTTGCAACTTTAATTTGCAAAATTGAGTCACTGACATGTCCATTAAGAGCTTTTGTCATTTCGGCCTAAGCATTAAATTATCTTAATTTATAGACTGTTTTTAGGATTGAAATAAGCACAAAAGAAATGGGGGGGGGGGAAGCAAACGACTAAAACTGGCAACATTCAGCCCACGATGCACTTAGCCAAACTAATGTGAATGAAAATTAAATGTGTACTGCATTTCCAAGTTGTTGTTGTTGTTGGGGGAAATGCATATGAAGAACTCAAGTGCTGGAGTCACATTGCTGCATTATGGGAATAAATTTTTCAAAGTGCGTGATGTGTAATTAATGTAAACAAAACCCCTGTTGAGTTGTAATCACGCATCATCGTGAAAATGTAAATGTGCACAGGCTGCACACCCGGACTGGTGATGGAACCTTCTTTAATTTTTAAGAGGCGGTTCTATCAAGTTAAATAATTAACATACACAGAAAGTAATAAGCCACCTCTCACCAAGGCCTTGTAATAGTCCTCGGTGCTGATCTGTCGGATTGTATCACCATCTAGTGGATAATTAGAGCACTTGATTTTGATTGAGAAGGATGGTTTTTCTGTTAGATACGATGAGTAATTAAAGGTACTGCAAATCACGATCACTTACCTTGAAATGTAAATGAGCAAAATGAAAAGCCCTTGATTATACTCCAAACGAAGCATTTGTTTTCCATTTTTATTGACTATTTTTGGGGATATCAGTAGTTTGGATGGAACGCTTGTATATTTTTAAAAACCCGAATTCCAGAATTTATGAGGATTATTACACACGTCAGTTAAAAAGTGCGAAAATGTGCTGACATGTCAGCCATTATATCAAGCGATGAAAAATGCGACTCTTGAAACCTTGAGACTTAAAAAATAGCCTGCTGTGAACTCAATAAAACATCTGATAGGTGCGTAATTCATAACTTGAGCAAATACATTTCAATGTTTTATTAGCTGGAAGGGATAATAGGAACATTATTCTCTGCCGCCCCCAGGTCTTCAGGGAGTGGACTGTAGTGGTAAAAAAAAAAAATAAATAAATAAAAAAGATGCTTGGCAGAGGGTATTATTAGCTTCCAAATCTGAATTTTTTTTAAATAATTAACTGAATTCAATTATCTCACAAACAACACCAAGTGGAACCCAGGAAACATTTTAAGGGCTGATTGAGTGAACCATCACTGCTGCGACCAGCCCACAGACATCATTACTGCACTAATGGCAGTGTGAGTATATGTTTGTGTGCACGTGTGTGTGTGTGTTCTGCGTTCTGTGTGTGTGTGTGTGTGTGTGTGTGTGTGTGTGTGCGCGCGGCTCCGTCTCTCCCCTACTCTATCTTTGGGCTCTCGTGTGCGAACTGACAGTTATTAACTCCATGTGATGTGTGTTAAAATTTATGTTTTCATCTGCTCTGCGTGCGTGACTGGCTTGTGTTTGTCGACGTGCGGCTGCAATAAAGACGTGTCATTAATTCTTTATAATAATTCAATTTACTCGCAGACCAGTGGATGGGGAGGGTCATGCGGGGTGAGACCCCAGGGGATTCGATTCCGTGCGCAATAAAAGCTGCAAAAAAGAACAAAACTGGACGCATTTATAGTCTCTCGTCGTGCGTCTGTTGCGTAATTGCGCCTTTACAGGACTGCAGCTTATACGCGGACGACTAATTAGACTGACTGCTAAATTTGTAGGCGTTAATTAGTTTAGAATGTCCTAAAAGAACAATTACACCTAGCTGTGTAGTTCACAGCCTTTGATCCGGAGGGGTTAATGGTTTGGCCGGGGGTCTTGCCGAGCATGCCTTTATTTCAGTTCCAAATATGAGCTGAGCTTCATAAGCCAGGTTTTTCCACAATGGGACAGTTCTAGGAATTGCAGTGCTGGGAAATCTGTACTGCGAAACCCCCCAAAAAAATTCCTGAACGTTGCCTTTGTTGGCTGCTTTTAATTACGGCCCGCACATCTTCCCCCTTATGCAACTGCATCCCGCAATTATGCAAGCGGCTACAGATCTAATTGACTGACGTTACGGGATGTTTGGCTATCTGCTATGTTGTGTAACGGGTGGCACCGTGTCATCGCAGCATCGTTCCTGAGATAAGGGGAAGAGCTGCAAGGGCAGGAACTTGCAGCTCTTCTCATACAACATGTTCCTTCCCTTTTTCTGTTTTTTTTTTTTTTTTTTTTTTTTTTGCGGTAAATTATGTTAGCTTGCACATGACAAAATTTCAAAGGGAGTTAAAAGCGGATTGTCGTAACTCTGGTGTGCGCGCGGGCGCAAATGGATTATCCGATAATTTGCAGACAAGTCGCGCACAGACACCGCATCACTTCTGTCAGACAACAGTTTTTTGTTTTTTTTTTTGTTTTTTTTTTTCCCCGTGTTGCGACTCTTGTGTCGGTGACATTCTAATAACCAGGCTGATGGGATAATTTCTAGCGCGCAGCTCACATCAGGAGCCTGTCACCCCTTTTAGCGGTTTCACAGTGTGCATTTAGGTTGTTATGTTTGTACGTC
>CAAKHG010048623.1:0-11571 GCA_901007715.1 Dactylopterus volitans
CGAAATAACCTTGAAATAGGGACACATTGCTAGCTTATGGGATGGCCGCTGAGCGTACGTCTAATTATTGACTCGTGCGTCGTTATCTGGGTTTTGCCTCGACAAAATTCCATGTATTTTCCTCAAAAGTCCAGCGTCCATGTCTGAAACCGAGAACATTGAGCCGCCTGAGCTCCAAACGTCGAAAGCAAATGTATTTATATATACTCTTTTTTCCCCTTTTGAGACGGTTGAGTCAGCGGCCGACGGCGGAGGAGCTGGAGCAGAGGAACATCCTCAAACGTAAGTACGGCTTCATGCGGCAGGGAGGACGGGGGAGGGGCAGAGAGGGAGCAACCGCGAGCGTCGGCTGATCCCAATCCTGATCCCGATCCCGATCCTGATCCTGATCCCGATCCTGATCCCGATCCTGATCCTGCTCTTTGTCTTGCTCCCGGCAGCTCGAAACGACCTGGAGGAGCAGGAGGAGAAGCGGGAGATCAAGAGACATTTGTCCAGGAAGGTGAGGTTCAGATATGAGCTCGCGTCCTCAGCTGGACAACGTGGTTGCCGTGGTGACCCGCGCTGCCGCCCATCAATTTGCAGGCCTTTGAAACAATGAAAATATTATTAGTTACATCATCCTCTGACTGTGTGTGCGCGGGGGTGAACTGTCTCTGCCGCGGCGTTATCGAGAGCAGCTGCCACATAACGGCGATATTTGATTACCCCGTATTGATTTATGACCCCAATACAAGCGCCGGCCACAGTTTCATTGCGGTTTTCATTTCCTTTATACAATTACGAGCGCTAACAGAACGAGAGAAAAAAACAAAGTTGGGTCAGAGAGGTTTATCGTGCGGTAAAACTTAAAAAAAAAACAACATTATTTAGCTTAGCGAGAACTATTATGTGTCGGATCATGTCAGGACATTCAGCGAGGCAAAGTGACAAACATGCTCCGGTCCCGGCTCCTCGCCCGTGACGACCTTATGACCGCCTGGGCTTTATTTTACTTACATGTTTATCTTTTATGATTTCCAGCTTTTCCACAGACGAAACAAGCGATGACTTTAGACTCGAGGGAAGCTGAACATGTGTTTTTTTTGGATGGAGTAATCTCCCATTCTCCACACCCACCACTCAACAAAGCCGCGCTGTGTCTGCTTCTCCCTCCTCCAGCTGAGCCAGAGGCCCACGGTGGAGGAGCTGAGGGAGGCGAAGATCCTCATCCGTTTCAGCGACTACGTGGAGGTCGCCGAGGCTCAGGACTACGACAGGCGGGCCGACAAGCCCTGGACTCGCCTCACGGCCGCCGATAAGGTCGCTGGACTGCCGCGGCTGAAACTCGGCCCGGATTCAAGCTTTCCCTTTGCGTTACTGTTCACTGCATATTAATATGTGCCTTTTGTTTTTGTTTTTTTATATCCTGGCCAGGCTGCCATAAGAAAGGAGCTGAATGAGTTTAAAAGCACAGAGATGGAGGTGCACGAGTCGAGCCGGCATCTGACCAGGTATGCAAAAGTTACAGGCCTGGAGAAGCTTCTGTCAATTATAGGCAGCACAGATGTTTACTGATGACGATGCGGCTGCTTATGGAAGTAGTGGGGTTAATTATTCGGCGCATGGGGCAAAAACGCTCTGCTCAAGAGCTCAGCCAGATGCTGAGAAACTTGGCAGGCGGTGCCTGACGGTGCAGATGGAGGGTGACCCCAAAACGTTCTGACAAGAGCAACATGGGAGCTCCTCTGGGCCAAGAGACGGGGTTTTCTTCACCGGGGCTGAGCCCAATAGTTGCTGGAGACAAAACTGAGGGCAAAAAGGCCCGCAAACTGGCAGCAACTGAAAGCGGCCCTGGCAGAGCGTCTCGGGCATTTGATATTAACCATGAGGTCCAGACTCCAGGCGGTAAAACAGCCCTCTTTTTTTTAATCATAATCAGTCACATTGTCCAATTACTTTTGAGCGACTCCATGGAGATACTTGTAATTCCTCAAGGCTGATTGCATTCTTTTGTCCAACCTCTTGAGTTACACTATCGCCGAGAATCTACACTTGCTTTTTTTATTTTATTTTTTATGAAAGGTGTGTGAGATTTATGACCTGTGCTGCCGCAAGCCACCAGGGGGCGATGACCTGTTGACCTCGCTTTAGTTGTCATCCATCAGTATGCCGTCTGTGGTCACTGTAACTCGAGTCCTGGAACATCAGACACGTGCAGACGTATTTACTAACTTACAGAAATGGAGGTTTTGCGTCGCTCCAGCAGAATTCGGCGCTAATGCTAATCAAACTAACCCATCCCGTACTTCGCCGCGGGCAACCCGAACGCCACCCTGCCCGAAAAGAGTAACGCCGTCTTCTTCCTCCGGCAGGTTCCACAGGCCATAGCCCTGCACCGGCCAGGCCCCAGCCACGTTTTTTTTTTTTTTTTTTTTTTAATATCCCCACACAAGCCTCAAGCGTTCAGACTGGCTCCTGCTGCCCCCCCCCCCCCCCCCCCCCCCCCCCCCCCCCCCCCCCCCCCCCCCCCCCCCCCCCCCCCTCCCCCTCGCCCGCTCGCTCCCGCGGGAAAACGCGAGCAGACACTTGCGGGCGGATCCGGTTCTCCACTGGCGTCTCCCCCTCTCAGCGGAGATATTTCAAGACTTCTTGATATTCAAAAGCTTTTAATTGTCATTTTTTTATGATGAAGAGGTGGCGATATGTTTACTTTACAGCACTTTTTTTTTTCCTTTTCTTTTTTGAACAAGCCTTTTGGAAGTCCAACAGAGAATCTGTGCCAATTTCGATGCAGGATTTTGAGGATGGGAACTGGACTTTTTGTTTTTTTTAACACTTGCCTTTCACCTTTCATGTTCTTACTTTGTTTTTTTTTCCCTCCGCTGGACTTTCCTCGGAGGCACGCTTCGGTTGGTACAATGTTACTCCACAGATCACGTCTCAAATTACATAACTTTTTTTTTTGTTTGTTTTTTTCCAGCGGAGCGAAAATATTTTGCAACATCTATTGTTGTTGTAGGCAGCTGAAGTTTAAAGCCAAAATATCCTAGAATCATGTTGCCAGGCACAAAACACTCCACAGAGATACTATCAGTAAAAAAGTTAAGATCTCCCGACAGTGTTTGAATTGCACCGTTTGGGGGGGTTTGTGACAGGGTATTAAAAAGTCATAGCATTCATACAAACAAAATATATATTTATTCTGTAGTCGAGAGTGTCTGGAAAGCCATAATGTGTCATAAAAACTGTCGGAGCTCGGGGCAACTTCAGGAGGCCCGAGGGAGAGAGAATTAATTAGTCTGACACATCTCCAATACCAAATGTTACTGAGATTTATTTAAAAAAAAAAAAAAATGCAACTCATTAGAACATGAGGAATTTGGGCTCATTTCTAGACATTTCATTGCATTAATTTTTTTTTGTTTTTGTTTTGGTTGCTTCCAGGGGAGCTCAGGTTCCTCCTCCCCAGCCCTCAACCGCCCCCACCCAAAAAAAAAAAAAATCACATCAATCAACTGAGCAATAATTTCAGATTCTCTCCTCCTTTTCAGTCTCCCGTTTTTTTTTTTTTAACCAAAGCAACTCGACTCGCACTTGAAGCTGATGATGATGATGATGATGACAAAGGCGTCGGGCTGTCGAGAGCTCGGCAGCCCGCCGCCGCTGTGCCTGCAGCACCGTTTACAGGGACTCAAGTTGCCAAATTGACTCATCAGTTTTCATTTGATACGAGACGTCGTCTGCAGACACGGTCAAACGTTGCTGAACTCTTAACTTTGCGAGAAAGTAGGCCTTTTTTTTTAATTAAAAAAAAAAAAAGAACATTTCATTGTTCATGACAAAAACTTTGGCGGTGTAAAACACGGAAACGCTGCCATCATTCTTTTTCTTTGTTTACAGTCCATTCTGGGTTAATTAATTAGCAGTTTTGCCATGTTAATGGGAGAACTGGTTGCTCTGATGTGTGTGAATGTTGGGGTGTGTGTGTGTGTGAATGCGATAGAGAGAGAGAGAGAGAGAGAGTGCTTATGAACAAGCGTCTTCTCGCTTGTTCGCTCAAATGTTTTGAGAGGAAAATATTCTCAGAATTATAAGACTTGTACATAGCAAAGAAAGTAAGTGACTTTTCAGATGTTTTTTGTAAAGCAGAAAAAACTGCATGTGGGTATTAATTTATTGTGAGTCTTCTATGATGTATGCAGTTTCTTAAAGAAAAAAAACCATAAGTCTATGCCTGCTTGTCTGGGTTTTTTTTTTAACAATCGCACATTTACAGGCCTGACCGATCACCTCGGTGGTCCGATAAGTCGCCGCTCTCGCGTCTTCCCGAGTCCTTTTCCTGCGGCGCATTATCATGTTCTTTTGGGGAGGAAAAAGCTGGGAAATTAACTCATCAATATGGAAAGTGGCTTCCAGGTTCTGCTGCTTATCCGCGGCAGCCGTGATGAGCTCCCTGTTCAGTCACCCGGAGACAAAAAGGCGCAGCGCGGACGCCGAGTCGCGCCGTCAGCAGACTCAAGGTCGGGCCCCCGGCGCACCTTTTGGGAAAAGCCAGACGCCCCCGCATGGGCTCAGACGGCGTGGATCGGCGTGCCGCAATACTTGTGCCACAAATCGATGGCTTTCGTCACGATGGCGTCCGTGTTCTCCTGCGGGATCTGGACGGGAGAAGACGGAAAGCTCAACGCGAGGCGGCGGGCGGGCGGACGGCGGCGGCGGGAACGGTTCTGCCGGTTTTACTCACGTTGCGCAGGAACTTGACCACGCCCTCCGGCCGGTTGACGCCCATCAGCACGATCTTGTAGCTGAGTAAGATCTCCAGGGCGACAAACACCAGGATCTTGCAGGAGCCACTGATCACCTTGTCCCACACCCTGAAAACGGAGGTTACGTAAGCGGCAGCATACAAAATAACGCGTCATCCGGATTTAACAGCCAAACATCCGGCGGTTCCGGTGGGTTAACTGACATGCACATTTAGGCCTAATAAAGGTTTTTAAACACACAGACACCAGAAGGCGGGCTCAGGCTGGTGATGCCGAGCTCAAATATCACCTCTAACCCCCCTGAGCAGACGTCTTCAACTCCATCACGTGCTCCTCAACATTTTCTCATCTTTTTTTTTTATATATATTGTCCATATATTTTCCACCGTAACCACACGACACGCTGCCTCTCCCAGCCTCTTATTAATGAGATATGACGGGATGATCGTAAAGGAGAATGGCCAGACTGGTTCCAGCTGCCTTTTATGAGGCTAATGAGCTAATAAAGTGGCCGTTAAGTGCACGCTGAATGTGGTCTGATCTCAGAAAAAGTCACTGGTGCAAACCCAGGTGGACAGTTTATCAAAAGAGTCATTACAAAAACAAAAAGTCCTCTTTTCACTTTTGCGTGCCT
This sequence comes from Dactylopterus volitans, assembly GCA_901007715.1. Taxonomy (NCBI): domain Eukaryota; kingdom Metazoa; phylum Chordata; class Actinopteri; order Syngnathiformes; family Dactylopteridae; genus Dactylopterus; species Dactylopterus volitans. Next base: position 5,383 of record CAAKHG010048623.1, read on the forward strand.
GGTTGAGAACACGGGGATGGGAGATGGCGCTCACCTCTGCAGGCTGGACTCGGGCAGGCAGCCAGCGAAGCAGCGTCTGAACCAGAGGCTGTAGGGCAGCTGGGCCAGGGCTCCAGTGTTCTTCAGGTGGCCGAGCAGCCGCGGCTCCTCCTGACTCAGATAATGCTCCAGGCTCTTCGGCTGCGCAGGCGCAGGCCAGGCAGAGCAGCGGGAGCAACAAAGTCTTGATTCACGGTGACGCGGACGAGGCGGATAATGTGATCGCGGCTCATGAGCACTTAATCAGATCGATTCGGGCATTTTTTTTTTTTTTTTAGAAACTATATTTATGACACCTTCAAATATTTGCTCTCTGTTGCTAAAACGGGGCGTGATGACGCATGTTCAAAACTACCCCGGGACTTGATAGGAAAAGAAAAAAAAACAACCCGGGAGAGATTTGCTCAGTATAAAACTGCCATATTTTGTCCTATAAATAAATGCAGTGATATAATGTAAACAAAAAAGCTGAGCTGTTACAAAAATGTCCAGATACATTTGACATGAAAGTTCCGCAAATTCCTAGAGAGCAACATAAAAGCGATGCAAGACGTTACGTAAATTTCAGTATTTTTCCATCACCGAGAACGGAACACGGGTCGCATGCGCAGAGATCCTGTGGCTGGACACTTACGAGGTGAGGCACCGAGTCGCCAAACTTGGTGTGGAACTGACTGACGAAGCATTTGATCAGCCAGTAGCAGTCGACGGGGTCGTCTGCAATCTCCTCCATGGCACGACTGATGGAGAGGAAGTCTTCATTTTCCTCATCCTGAAAAAAAGGGAAAAAAAAAACAACCTAATCGTAAACATGTTTAATAATACTGCTGTCAGACCCCACCACCCCCCAGGACTAGCAAAAAATACAAATAATATAGCAGTTTTGAAATTATTATAATGGTGTCAAGTGGGACATCAACAAATTCTGACGAGGCTATACGCCAATCAGCCATAACATTACGACCACCGCATGTCCACCATAGAGTATAATACAACAGCCCTGCAATCAGTTCTCCCTTCAGGAGGAGTTTTATGTTGAATTTTTATTGAATCTGTTTGAGAGAAGTGTTGACGTAACTGAATGAATGAATGCTGGTTACGCTGAGAGGCGTCCCTAATATTTTGGTCACCCTGGTGTATATGAGTGGGATGACCAAAATATTAGGGACACCTCTCAGTCTCTCAGTCTGATCGCTGGACCTTCCGATACAAAATTCTTGCCTAGCAGGCGCCATTTCCCGCCGCGTCTGCAGGATCCCGTAAACGAGCGCTCATGATAAGAAAATAAAAAAGCTCTGCATCAATCTAAAACACTGCAGATGCTGCAGGCCTCGAAAGACAAGCCACCGAGTTGCGATACGAGTCCACATGCATCCTTGCAGCCATGATGTATCAGAGCTTTGTCATGTGATTGTTTCTAAATCTATTAAAGTTGCAAATTATAGTAAAACAAAAATGGCTGAAAAATCACTATGATTGAACCAGTCATCAGGATGACACTGATATCATGAAATCTGGTTTTTAGATACCATAAAGACGTCTAAACTGACTCGATTAAACTGAAGAGTCGTCATCCAGCTTACCGGAGGCAGGGTTTCAGAGCAGCGGGGGAGCACCTGGCTCTCCAGCTGGAACATGCGCAGGTAGACATGGGTGGAGGGTGTCGAGGAGCTGATGTACCTCATCACCTCCAGAGCCTCCAGGATGTCCTGGTACTGCTCCTTCCGGTACCTCCCCACCAGAGGCTGGGAGTCGCTGTGGGGCGGCAGGATCCCTGCAGGGAGAGGAGAGTGGGGATCAGGGGGAATCCTGAGTGCTCAGGCGGACAATTAATAAATTCATTCTGTTGGACAGAAGAAAAGTTCATGTCAAGATTATGGGTGGGGAAAAAAGTCAGTATTGTTGCGCTCTCTGTTGCAATAAATAATCGATACACTGACGGCAAATATCAATATTTTATCACAAGAAACATTAAGGATTTACCCCGCTGTCCCCGTCAGTACTTCCGCCTCTCCTGTCCTGTTCATGGGGGGCGCTAATCCCGTAAATGAGGGTAAAGTGGGCGTGAGCAGCGGCCGGTAACGAAGTCGAGTTAACGACAACAGAAGAAGAAGAACAGACGCAAGAACGGCGGAAGATACGAAGGACGGTAAAACAAATGGGAGACCCACCCGCGAGTGACCGCTCTGAAAGTGTGGACCCGCTTTGGCTTTAACGAGACAGATGACGGGAGAACTCTGGACAAAGAATGTGCAATCTGCAGGAACTGTTTTTCCCAGGTAAAATATAACAGCAACACGCTCTCGCTATCAGAATGAACGACTCTCAGGTGATAAAAAAAAGGCAAACCGAGTCAGCCGACAATCACGACTGCTTTTATAGTAAAGTTTCCCTTTGGGTTGCCGAGGGCACCGAGTATCACCGAGTATCGCAGAGTCCATCGGCATTTTTTTTTTGCAAGGAGCTCCGCCCTTAGAGTGTGGCGGAAAATGATGGTTTTCGCCAATGTTACTGGAGCCGAGATACGAGGCACCGAGTCGTCGGCACCTCACAGAAAAAGTCACCCCCACAGTAAGTATTCATGCACGTTTGTTTGTGCACGTTTCTTATTACGTTGCACGAACGGCAAAGTTTTGGAATAAATGCATAACTGCAGACGTTTTCCTTTTTACGGGTATTTTTTTCTTTTTCAGCCACACATATTGTGATGTATCGTTGATGTGATTTCTTTCAATATATCAAATATTGCAGGTGTATCGTGATATTATCATTGTCGTGGGCCAAATATCGTCACAGTATCGAATCGTGAGTCACCCGTAATCGTCCCACCCCGAGTGACGACGCAGCCGTTTGGTGATCAGAACCCACGAGACCTTTGACATTCGGTCCGGAAAGAAAAGAGGAGATAAGATGGCTGTTCTGTCCAAACGACTGCAAATATGGAGCAAATGACATGCGCTAGTCTGAAATAAGTGCTGAATGTGCAAGTGGCCCTAGTTTCAGTCTCTAAACATGGGGCATCTCTAATGACGGGATTAACCTCAGTAACTTCAAATGACTCTGCATTCTGGGGAGCTTCTATTTAAAGGGGTAGTTCACCCAAAAATTGACTCATTATCACTCACCACTATGCCGGTTGAGGGGTACGGAGCAGCAGTATGGGGGCATTTCATATCTATGTTTTTTTTTTTTGTGTGTGTGTGAACTATCTGTTCAGTTTATACTTTGTCACTCTGACCTATATATAGTTTCAAGTTTTTATCTCCTCATGGAAAACAGTCGCTTGCATTAAAACTATAAATACAGATAAACAGGTATGTCGCGTTTCAATGGATTGTAACTGCCTGGTTTCTGAGAGACACCTTTTTTTTTTTCTTTCTTTTTTTGACCACGATTAAATGTTGCTCATTTTGGTCATGTAGTAAATGTACTTATACAGTATATTGTGATATTATGGCGACGACTCAATCATTCTTATGAGTACTTTCAACTTTACAAAGCTGTTTATGTTGTGCATTATGGAATCCATTCATATACTGTGGTTGTGTGTGTGTGTGTGTGTGTGTGTGTGTGTCTTACCTAATAGCACCTTCCACACATGGATCCTGTACATGGAAGGAAGGGGGAACCTCTGACTGAAGGTGCTCAGCTTTTCCAGATCTGTCAGATGAACATTTTTTATAGGACACAAGCAGGGATGTGGAAAAGTATCCGTGTGACACACCGTTACAATCATGGCTCTATAGTAGCCCCCGGGTCCTGTATATGAGCCGGTACCCACCCAGGGGGTTGTCCTTGAGCAGTATCTCCAGGGACTTCTTCTCCTCCACCCCTCTGAAGCCCACTTTCTCATAGTAAGCAGAGCGGAAGTTTCTCTGCGGGTCGTCCGCCATCGTCTCGCCCGACCGGGGGACGCCTGCTCAACATTCGGGGCGAGCTTGCTGCACCTGGAGGACGCGCCCGAGGGACCCTGAACGCGGCATCTCAATGGGTCCCGCTCCGCTCGGCCTCTCTCTGACCGGTGATGCGTTCAAGTCCCTCGCCAATCGCACGAGAGCCGCCGGAGTCACCCCCGGCTACGAAAGTGACGTACAACACGAAAGGGAATTACACGTACTCAACTGCTAGCTAAAGCGACGTCCAGCTTCCCCGGCGCGACGTCTACAGCTGCAGCCGCGCGTTGGTTTCTACATCAAGTGACGTTCGCTTACACGCGTTCTTACCGCAGGGGTCATTTCTGCTGCGGCGCTAATAAAGTGTGACAGTAGCGCCGCCGCTAGCATTCGTCCGATACATGCTAGCGGTTGTTGGTGTTAAACAAAGGGCTTCCGGGTGAAGCTTTCCAAAATAAAATAACCCTCGCCCGTTTTACCCGCGGATCCAGCATGGCCCGCGTCTGTTCTCCATGTTTGCGCGTACATGTCACGAAATTTTACGACATGTACTTACAATTCTCAACCGCGAAACGTAGAAACTAGCGCACACCGAAGATTAGCGAGACGCACACCGTGAGCGTGCGCGGATGGGGGTTCCGACTGCTCTTATTTTGAAAGGTTCTCAGCAACGCTCGAATCTCACGTCCTCCCCGGCTACGTCACCAGCTGTCACTTGTTTTCCAGCAGGCACCTGCGATTTAAACCCATAACGCAGAAATTGTCTGATTTCGAAAAGACAGTATATTTATAGAAAAAAACTATCTGGAAACGTAGTGAAAACGTAAATCATTTTAATCTTCTTATTTGGTCCTACAGCCAGCCGAACTGGGTGATCCTCCACACCTCCATGCAGTACTTATACTGCACATGGCAACTTGGCTAACTTGGGGACTTTAAGTCAATATTAGACTTCATGTGAGGAGAATTTTAAAAGAAACATTTGGAGTGAATTACCTGTGGCGGTTCTAGGAACTTTTCACTGAGGTGGCCAAGGGCTGGGGAATAGTTATGAGGAGGTGGCCAGTATGTATTAATCATGTGCATGACAAACATGCAAGATTTTTTTTTAAAAATATGCATTAATAGTCAATATACACTCAGATAATAAAGTAACTGAGCAGAAAATGGCAAAGCAATGCCTTGGAATTGGTTTGCATCTGAAAACATGGGATAATCTGAATATATTTGTGCACAAATGAAACACATAAACATAACTTTGACTGCGAAAGGTGTTATATGGGGCAGGTGGGTGGGACCTGCTGGTGCCTGCTCCACACCAGCCGTTCTCGCCAAATTCATCCTCACACATATGACAGCATTTTATTGCTTTGACACACTTAAAACCAAATTATAATACCTTTTATCTATTGGTCAATTTTGTTGGTGTTTAGAATTTTAAATGCAGCACATGAGATGGAATAAGAGCACGAGCACACATAGATTAGTCAAAATAATATAACCTGCGATTTGTAACTTTTTCATAGAGGAAAAAAATGCCTGTTAAGTTTGGCCTAAGTAAGTTGTAGAGTTGAACTGAGCAATAGAAAATGTTTTATTCTCTGCAAACAGGAAACATGAGAACTGTTTGAAAGGCTCGTACCCTTTGCAGAGCAGAGACGTGAACAACAGTTAAACAAGAGCCGGAGCTGCTTCGGGACTTTTTTCCTCATCTATTTGCTCCTGACTCTCCTTGTCTGTCCAGAAAGCTACAGAGCTCAGTGGTGCCGCTTATCTTGACCATAAATGAATGAAAAACAACAACATCTTAGTTCAGTGGTCATGACCACAATATTTTTAATCATATGCTTTAAATATTAAGTGGCACTTCACCCACAATTTATTTGAAGTCCTTTTTTAATAGGGAAATTTTGGATCCTGCACCTATTCTTTATCAGCATACTTTCCTGGAAGAGTAACGCATGAATTGAAATGTCTATAAAATTTTAAACATGTTGATGCTCAAAGTGATTAAAAAAAAGAGTGTGCTGCACACTGTTAAGAATAAAAATGAACAATGTGCTCATGTTACCAGCAGCTGGAATCATAATCCAGAATTTACTGACAGGAGCCGAATGGATTTAAGTAACAGACATCAAAATAAAGGCAGAGAGAGAGAGAGAGAGAGAGAGAGAGAGAGAGAGAGAGAGAGAGAGAGAGAGAGAGAGAGAGAGAGAGAGAGAGAGAGAGAGAGAGAGAGAGACGTAGGTTTGTGTTA
>CAAKHG010048630.1:0-17655 GCA_901007715.1 Dactylopterus volitans
AGTGGGGGGGAGCGGGGGTGATGCTGCCATGGGGCACCGCACGACCATGCTAGGCTAGGTGGTGAGATGCTAACATGTCCACTGGTCATGCAATAAAATGTCGTAAAAAAAAGGAAAAAAGAAAGTAAATAAAGAAAAAACCTCAGCTGTCGCCCGAGCCAAAAAAAAAAAAAAGGCCTGCGGTGCTTTAAGCAAATCAAAGCGGGGCAGCGGAATGTAGCCGCGGCCCGACGCGTCCGTCCCCGCTCAGCCTCGCTGCGCCCCCCCCCCCCCCCCCCCCCCCCCCCCCCCCCCCCCCCCCCCCCCCCCCCCCCCCCCCCTCTCCCCCTCTCTCCCCCTCCCTCTCTCTCTCTCTCTCTCTCTCTCTCTCTCTCTCTCTCTCTCTCTCTCTCTCTCTCTCTCTCTCTCTCTCTCTCTCTCTCTCTGTCTCTCTCCCTCTCTCTCTCTCGACATCGACTCTCACTGCGGGTCATAAACGGGCCCCGTTTGTGCTGCTCATTCACCCCTCAGATAGTCGCTGCTTCACAAAAAGGTTGTTTTAATGGAGTTTGGAGGTGTGGAGAGTTGAAGGTGACTTTTATTCACGTTTATATTTTAGTACTCTCCAGTTTATTTGACTAAGTTGTATGATTTCACGACCATTTTATTGATCAGATGATGATTCATTTTTTATCCATCTGTTTTGCTATTCTCTTATTTAATTTTCCTTTTTTATTTATAAAATGAGAAGATGTATCGATTAATTATCAACTAATTTTAATCAGTTATTTTACCATTCCTCGTTTATTTCATTGTCCTATAAATTTTATTTTACTGGCCTTATTTATTTATAAAATTTTAAGATATAACAGTATCTTTTGAGTCATTTATTTTTCCATTCCTTTTTTTACTCACTATTCATTTTATTAATTAGTCAAATTAATAAAGTGAAAAGATGTATCTTTTATTTTTTCTGTCTATTTTAACGTTTAATTTTACTATAATGTCTTTACTCATGAAATTTAAAAAAATGATCATTTAGTTTTTATTCATTTATTTTACGTCTTCACTTATTTTTACTATGATTCATTTTCGTGTCATTATAATTTCATTTATTCATTTAATTACGAAATGATAAGATTAGTATTTGAGGAATTATTTGTCACTCTTCACCACCTCAGTAAATGCAGAAATGTGTGAAAAACAATTTACGGCCTTCAGATATCGGTTGTGTTTCCCGCAGCAGAGCAATTGAAGGATTTACATATTCATGTGGGAACCCTCTCCGATGACTGCTAAGCATTCCGAGGAACAATATTTTGTTGACTGCTTTTCAGTTTTTTCTTTCGCAATTGTCAACAGCCCGCTCTTAATTGAGCTGCGTTGCCATGGCGATGCGGCGTGACGAGTCTTGCGGGTCGCCCTCTAATAAGCCCCAGAAAGCCGCAAGATCCGTGAGGACAGTAAACAGGTGGTGTCCGGCTCGGCATCGCTGATCCCGTCTGACGAACGACGGCGGACCTCGAACGCGCCACCGAATCACGTCCGCAAATCCATAAATGCAACACTTATTTTCCTCTGGAAGAGATGTGCCGCAACGGCGCGCCGTTAGGTGCCGCGCCTTTGTCAAAACTTCACATTTGCGGCGCCGCCGGGTGTTAGAACGTCGAGCCACTACCAAGGCTGTTTGCCACATTTAACACACTTTTCTGTCAGCGGGTGGGTGGGAAGTGAAGGAATTATGATTATTGACCGTGAGAAATGAACCCTCTGAACGCTGAATAAACAGAAATAATGACTGCGGTGACATGAGGCTGCAAGGTTCTACTGGGTATTTACCTCCTTTTTTTCGTACTAGCGGGGAATTAAGACCTGAATGGCTGACGCACAATGTTTGCCTCCCTCATTATATTATATCAGTGTGTTTTTATTTAATTTGATCTCTCCACTCTCCGAATGTTTGCTGAATGTTGGAGCTTCTGGATTAAACCAGGCCGGTAGGAGCTCGGGTAGAAGACGTGGACGTTTTTTTTAGTTGCACCTCTGGTCCTAGAGGCTTCTCCAGCTGTAACCGAGTCTCAGGTGTTTAAGCTCCGGTGAAGTCGCTGGAGGTCACCTGGGGGTCGTTGGGTGTTGAGCTCTCTGGGGAGGATCTCAAGAACCCTGGAAATTCACTATCAAGGAAATGATGCTCCCAAATAATAATTTAGTAGTGTGGTGCTCCGGAGTGAATAGTCATTTCAGTTTTTGTGCAGGATTTTGCTCACGTCTCTAAAACACAGTCTCCTCATTCCACTGTCTCCAAGGTCAGGGCAGAGATTCCTCTCATGGTTCCCATCAGTGGGGCCAGGTGGTTCCGCTGGGAAGGCAGGTGACCTGGTATGAACGGCTCTTCACACCACGGACGATGCAGTTCAAATATTTTTCTTTAATTTGAAGGCGTGTCTTTATTTGGTCTGTAGTGCAGCAAACAGGAGGATATAAAAGTCATACAGAGGTTATTGAACACTGGCAGAGCGGCTGTCAACAGGCAATCTGACCTGCTATCACCAGTCAAGATCTTCTCCCTGCAGGAGGCTTCAGTTAATGCCTCATGTGGAGGCCAGCAGGTTCTCCAGCCTCATTCTGCTGAACTTCTTCCTTGCTCACATGGTGGTTCAATGACTCTCAGGTGACCTTAGCGACTCTCAGGAGGCCTTAGCGACTCTCAGGAGGCCTTAGCGACTCTCGGGATGTGAACATCTCCACAAGCTTATAAGTACTTGGGACTCCAACGAGTTAGAGAGAGATAAACCAACAGAAGTTCACTTTTCTTCTCCTGTAGCTGAACTCTCGGGGTCCCTGTGACCCGGGTGGCTGAGAGTCTCCGCAGACAGCCAGCAGATGTGAAGAGTCTGGTTCATCATGGCTGTCGCGAGTGGGCCAGACCATCCAAAAACTGGATGATTAAAGCATTTGGAGGCAGTGGACCCGTGTGGTCTCGCTGATGGTCGGCTGCCTGAGTGGCGTCCATGATGAATGCCGCGGTCATGCCAGCTCACCGGGGAGGACATGAGCCCGATGCGGCGCAGAGGCCGATCGCTCAGCCGCGATGATTGGTCTCCTTTTTGGTCTCCTTTCCCCGCGAGGCGCGTTCAGGAGAGGAGGAGCAACCACGCGTGGATTCGTTTGCACCGTGAGGCTGCAGCCTGACGCCGTCCCGATGTCTGCCGCTGTTTTCCCACTTGCTTTCTTTTTCTTTTTTTTTTTTTTTGGCTCGATTACGGTGATGTCAATTTCAGGGGTTTGGCAAAACAGCCGGTCGTCATAGCGACAGCCAAACGGGAACAGAGCGTGACGGGGGCGGAGGGGACGGGGACGGGTCGTGTTCAGATGCGGCCGCTCGAGTCGTGATCCCTCCGCCGATTCCTTCTCGTGACGGCCGTGGGTGCGACGCGGCCTCGGCCACCTCAGCCGGCTCCTCGCTGCTCCACGGCAGCAGATGCAGGCAGCTCAGCCGGGGACGCCACAGTAGACGATGGTTTATGATTAATCACTGTTTGATTTATGGGCGTCAGCCTGGATCAGTGTTGTCGTCAAGCTATCGCAACACTTGGGCTTGTACAGTTGCCGGCGTGTTTGCATCGTAGCTTCATTAGCATAATAAATCTAACTTAATTCCTGAATAAAACGCTTTTTGAGTTTAATGATTAATTAGTTCATTAACTATTGTTATGCTTGTAAGGCAAGAAAATGCAAGAAATTTATGACCCCACAGTAAATGCATCAGAGCTCTGAGATCATTAGAACCCCACATGGAAACCAGGACTCCACCCCGGCCCGCTTCAGCCGGGTGGAGAATAACAGGATAAGGAGGAAATATAACCCGTCTCTTCTTCTATCGCACATATTTTTCTGGCTGAGTGGAGCGCAGCCAGAGGAGCGGCCGTGTTGTTTGCTCATATCTCGTGCGGATCGTTGTGTGCAAATCCCATAAATTCCTAAATAAACAAACAGCTTCTGCAGAGTCGGTCCTGCTCGCTTCAGATCCATTTTTTTTTTTCATCATAGCCATTTTTAAAATGACATCAGAACAAGCCATAACTCTGGGCCGACACTAAATGGAACAAACAGCATGGGGCTTCAGTCAGCCATGCGTCTCCCGGCTTGTAGACTGAGCGTATTTGCTGCTCAGCTGCTGTGAATTGAATTGATTTTTTTTGTTTTTGTTTTTTGTTTTTTTTGTTTTTCTTGTCCCGCCATCTCAGGCGGCGACACCGCACATGTGCGAGCGAGGCCCCGGTGTCACGGTGCGGCTTGTTTTCCACCGATGCTCAGAGGCGGAAGATGCGAGAGATCATCGTCATTTTCACAGATGGACGGGCAGGCCATCGATGCAAAAGAGAACCTCGCGATGAGGTCGGGGGACGAGGTCGGGGCAGGGACGCAGCGCCGCTCGGGCCCCGTAATAAGACGAAGAGCCTCGCAGACAGATGAAACTGCACATGCACGACCGTTTCCACACGCGCAGCAGCCGACGGCCAGCGCCCGCCAGACGGAGGCAGCTGCGGTCGGCGCATCCCTAATGGGGCTCTGTGCCTTTCTAGGCAGAGTTAAGATGCGCCGCATCAATTACACTTGTTTCTGCAGTAAATACTCTGCAGCCTTATGCATCATATACTGGAATGCTCCCATGAATTATTGATGCTCTCTGACAGCAAACCTTAATTTGTCGACCTCGCGTTAAATAATTGAACGAGACCACGTTTCAAAAACATGAGGCCCCGCTGTATTTGGGGAACATGTCCCCCCCAATTTGTCTCTCTCGCTGGAATTATCAGCATTTCTGTTAAAAAACTGAATGGTGAGTTGGTGGCAGCGAGATGGAACCGAACGTGTCCGCAGCTGAAATCTGATGAGACACTGCTGAAACTTGGGGGGGGGGAAATGACAAATATTTGGCTGTAGAGCCGCGGGGCGAAGGCGAAGGCTGGGCTGCAGCGCGCCCTCACGATTACATCTGGCTTCGATAGTCCTCTCACTTCCGGCCCTGCATCTGAGTTGAATGCCATCCTATTATTCAAGCCAGTGAGCCAAAGACCCGAGTCTCCAGATGAGGGAGCTTGAGCCTCAGCGAGGACAGATTCAGCCATTCAGGAGGGATCCGCTCCACCCAGTTAGAGGCCTGGATTGTGACCAGCCTTATCCCTGCCGCTCCTGTTCTGCAGATATGGCCACGTCTGAACCAGAACTTAACCCCTCTCTTATCCAAAGTACCACCGGGAGATGCCGGAACGTCATCGTTTCATTACCTTTCATCTGAACTAATCCAGAAATCTTGTCTTGAAGTTTGGTTGGTGAAATACTGATGCATAGTCAGTGTATCACCTGCGGTAGATGGCGCTCTGCACATGCTCATTTTGGAGGAGCTCATCGGGAGCATCTCCACCCGAAGCCTGACTTAGTTACTGTGGGGAAAAAAACACATTTTAGGTCGTGCCTGGCTAAGCGCTCGCCATATTTGGAATCTGTCCTACCCTGCATCTCGCCATGGGACATCTCTGGTGACGCCCACCAACCCAGCTGATCTGCAGCAGAGCACAGTGCAGTGCTTCTTTGCGCCTAGGCGTCGGAACATGAGTGTATTGCAGTTGAAAAAAAATGTATTTTCATGTAAATGGGTGCCAAAGAAGTTATACCAAGGCCCTTTTCCAAAAGAGCAGGTCAACACCCTCTTAAGGGAGGAAACCTCAAGAACAGCCAGACGCAAGGTGGGCGAAGCCATCTGCCTCGACCAGTTGGGTTGAGAAAGGATCCATGTAACTTATGTAGCAGTGGCAGTTTGGCCCTCGTTAGCAAGCTGAATTCGTTGTGTGCGGATCTTGGAAGACGGACGTCCTTTGTGAAATGGATGCATAACTGAAGCGGGTATATTCCAGGACGCGCCGCCTTATCTGCCACTTCTATTATCTCAGTGGAAAGGTGACGTGAAGGATGCCTGCTCCATTTGCTTCATATCTCAAGTTAGGACAGGATGAAGGGCGACTCCATCACCAAGACACAGAAAGTGTACGAAGACAAAAGTAAATTGCCCTTCAAAGTTTTAGGCGTGAAATTGTTGAAGTGGTCGCCGCCGTCTCCCCAGCCGCTCCTGCGGGACCCGGAGCACTCGTACGTTCATGCAACTGTAGAATACCCACCATTGTTGAGTGTGACGGTGTCATTTTTGAAGGCCAAGATAATGTGAGGTGTGCACACAGTGATCCAGGTGAGATATGAGCAGTGAGAGGACATCAATCTTCCAACCATTTCTGGGTTGGTTTTTTTTGATAGCTTGAAGGTGGCAACCCGCCGCTGCTGCTGGTGCTTAAAGGCCCATTCACGCTCACTTTATGCACGTTAATAAGTCCGTCCGTGTCAGACATCAAGCATCCCTGCCCACATATTGCCCACGCGTGTCTCATGTTGGCGTGGTTTTGAAGCTATACGTCCACCAGAGGGCAGTGCAGAGGTCAATAAATCAGTCCTGCACCGAACTCCTTCTCCCTTCGCTGCCTTCGAACTCGCGTCTAACCCATCCCCCCCACCCCCCCGACATCACAGATTCATTTATGATTCTGGACACATTTGCACAGCCTCGCTGACGGAACCTGAAAAAGTTCCATTTCTGTCGTCTTCCTTGTTCCTTTCGCTGGTGGCCCGTTAGCTTAAACTGCTCAACGCTGCCCCTGCAGCGTCTGGTGGTACTGGTCTGCTTGCTGTGTTTGGGTACGCATCCACAAGCTCCCCGAAAACAGACTGAAACGTGCACAAAATGAACACAGAGGACCACCAGAAGGCTCCGCCCATAAGCATATGCATATTTAACGTTGAGCATTTAACGTTGAGCACCAGCTGCTAGCATCTTAGCTAGCAGCTGGTGCTGGTGCAGGTTGGGTGCTTTTGCAAATGCAGATATTTTGTTCTGATTTTCGGATGTTTGGGTGTAGATGGATTAACACCTGTCGAGCGAGGAGATGAGCAAGTTTTCAGTCCTCACCTGTTGGCTCTGAAGCCCCGCCCACCACAGCGGCACACCTACCCAGCGAACCAGCACCCAAATGATCAAATAAGCTCGCGAAACAAATCGGCATCTTTGTTTGTGAATATGTTACGAAGCTGTGGAGAAATACAAACCAGGAGAGTTCTGCGTTCTCATCTCAAGTATGTTTGTCATCTTCAGTTGAATGTTTTTGTTGAGCACCAGTACGGACGAGACATGGCGGCCCATTATTAGAGCTCAATCAAAGATTGGATTCGGTATTTTAATGCGTGTAGTCGTCGGACTGGAAGCGGCGTGTAATGGTTTAACATAAATTCTCCACATTTCTTTTTATCTTGTTCTATAGCAGAAAAAAAAACGGCACAAGTACGAAGCTAGAAGGTCAGCCGGCGGGGGTGGATGGCAGCGGGAGGCGTTTGGGACTATATGGATAATTGGCAGACGCGACGCTAATTGATCTGCTCTGCATGGCCCGCAGTCAAGTGATGCTTCACCGTTTCCAAACCGCGCTCACCGACAGCTGCATTTACTGAGCCGCCGGCGGTGAGGAGGTGTGAAGTCACACCGGCGGCCCGGAGGACGGCGTCCAGCTGCCGCACTCAGCCACTTAACAGAAATAGCCCGTATTCTTCCTTTTCCATTTCCTGCCACCGCACCAGGTGTTAATAAGCAGCGACAGATCCAGCGGGGGAGGATGCAGGAGTCGCTGCGGCAGCAGCAGCGGCGGGTCGCTGTATTCAAAGGTGTCTCGTATACACGTGTCCAAACCGCGCCTTTTTTATTTTCCAATAACGTGACATAAAGATATCAGCCAATTTGAAATTAAAATCGGTGTTTTGTATTTATAGTCAGATTCTTATCTGAACTCCTGAAAAGCCTTTTGATCCACGAATCCGCGGCCGGCGGCATCGTTCAGCACAGTACGCGTCGCTAATTCTCCACAATTATTATTTTTTTTAAAAAGTGAGGTTGCAGAGTGAGATAAGACGGCCGCGTCTCGTGAGGCTGGACGCTTTGGCAGCTTCCTCTCGAGATGGTTGCAGAGGAGCAGAGTCTGCGTCAGCCTGAGAGCGACCATCTTTAGTATTAGCGTCATCGAGACGGTGGCGAGTGCTGCTGGCGTCCACGCCGAGACAGAAGCGAGACCGACAGCAGTGGAAAGACACAGTGCATCAGAATGATTTGGATTACAAGCACGTTTGTTTATGATTTTCACTTTTTCCTGCCATTTCCAAGAACTTACATTTTCCAAATGCTCCAAGGAGCCAGCTTAGGAAGCAGTCGGGTTTTTTTATGACGCAGCTAATGACCGCAGCTGTGCCGCTTTGCTCTTGAAGGTTTCAAATTGTAGTTTTTTTGTGATACAGAGCTTGAATATTCCAAGGCACATCGATATAATGCTTTCGTACTGCAACTCAGCACATCAGCCAATCACACTGTGTGGAGATGAACATCACGTGACAAATCCCGATGACGATAGAGGTACATTGAGAACTTTACGGCAGCTAACGTCAGACGCACGAGCGTCCGCCTTGGATCCTGCTCACGTCCTCCTCAGGTGCAATGCTAGTTTCAGTCTTTGGATGCGGCGCTAGCGTCCTCCTTAGTAGATGCCGGCGTCCTCGGATGCGGCGCTAGCGTCCTCCTTAGTAGATGCTGGCGTCCTCGGATGCGGCGCTAGCGTCCTCCTTAGATGCGATGCTGGCGTCCTTAGCTGTGGCGCTAACGTCCTCCTTAGATGCGATGCTAGCGTCCTCTGAAGTGGCGCTAGCGTCCTCCTTAGATGCGATGCTAGCGTCCTCTGAAGTGGCGCTAGCCTGCTCCTTAGATGCGATTCTGGCGTCCTCGGATGCGGCGCTCACGTCCCCAGATGAAGTTCGATGTCCTAAATTGGTTCCAAAAGCTTGGACGGTAGAACCAGAGCTCCTGTATGAGGTGGTGGAACCATGCATCTCTTTCTGTGACTTGTAAAAGCAGATGAAGCCAAAACCTCCTTCTGGTATCAGTGAGGACGATGGTGACATCATCACTGCGCGTAACTGATGCCAACGAGCTTCTCTGTGAAGCAGGAATACTTGAGGTGTGACGTGTTCTTGTCGTGTTAATCGTTCCTCACGCTCCCAGCGTGTAAAGGCCATGATTTAATCACATGTTCAGTAACTTGTCCACTTGGACTCAAGGATGAACTGATTGGATTTTGATGGCCAAAGATCAAAATAACCTCACAGAAGTTTTTCTGCCCTCTTTTTTTCTGTGACCTCTGTGATTCTAACAGAACATGAAATTTCTGAAATGTCCAGAGGGATGATGAGCTGATTGGGGTTGGGTGGTTAGGGGGTGAAAGGTCAAGGTCATCGTGACATCACATCTGTTCCAGCCTTGTTTCTGTCAGTGATTATGATGTTAAAGGTCACGCTCCCCCTGCCACAGCTCTCACGACGACACAGTTTCAGACAGGTCATTGGATGGACTCATGACAGTTTTACACATTTGATACATTTCATTCAAGGTCTCCTCACAGTATTTTGTAGACAGACATGGACGACCAACCCCGACTCAAGTGGAGTGAGTTGAGCGTTCCGCGTGCCGCTGTGTGAACTGCTCAGACGTGCACAGGGAGTCCTGTGATGAATCTGCTCATCGAATCAAAATTTCTCCACACAAGAACACTTGTCAGCATTTGTTTACATAACTGAGGGGAGAAAAACTGCGCCCGTTGACAGGATTTGCATCTGTTAGTGCTCGCTCGCCACACTTGCTGCCGGTCAACAGGTGTGTGTGTGTGTGTGTGTGTGTGTGTGTGTGTGTGTGTGTGCGTTTGTCATTCCCAATGCTGGCGTTGATTCTCCAATGCCAGCAGACCAATATGGAAGTTAAACCGCAGAGATGCGATTTGTTGCCAAGAGGAGGAGAAGGAGGAGGAGGAGGAGGAGGAGGAGGCGGGGATCAGTAAGAGGATTTAATTCAGTTGGAGGCTTTGCAAACTGCGCTCCGGTTGCGCTTTTGTCAGGCAGTTTCTAAACAGTTTATGGAACGGGGCCCCTCGGTGGCCCCCCGATGGCCCTCGGTGGCTCCAGCACCAGGTGACATGTCAGATGAGTTTGGCCGACTCAGTGACTCAGCAGCGTTCGGCCTGAATGATATCAGAGGCGGACCAGAAGCAGAGCGGAGCTGCAGCTGGATCAATATCTGCATGTCCAAGGGTTTCTGTGGGACACCTAATAATGTCATTTATGGTTCCTCTCTGGAAGCTGGTTACTGTCACGTGACACAAATATTCATCCATACTCATCCTTTTTGATACAGATGCTGGAATGGTCTCGACGTGTTGTTGGCACAAGTGTACAAGACCAGACCGGCGGCTACAATAGTTTTTCACCGTAATGCATGTTATTATGAAAGAAGCCTCCAGTAACCCAGTACAGTCCAACAACAGCGTCACAAACTACAGTCCCAATAACAATCATTCAAACATGTCAACACCTCTCTCACACACATTCAATCACAATCCAACATAAAACTCCTCCTGAAGGGAGAACTGATTGCAGGGCTGTTGTATTATACTCTATGGTGGACACGCAGTGGTCGTAATGTTATGGCTGATGTGTTGTATTATACTCTATGGTGGACACGCGGGGGTCGTAATCTTATAGCTGATGTGTTGTATTATACTCTATGGTGGACACGCAGTGGTCGTAATGTTATGGCTGATGTGTTATGGACAGAAATGGATGTAAACTGCAGCTGGACCGGTCGGTGAGGCAATAATTCTTGTCTAGATATCTAGAATAAGATGGATTATGAATCTCTCCATCAGCATATCAGTCATTTTTCATTTAATCTGACAAGAGAATGACTGTTTAGCCTGTAGAGAGACTCGATGTTATGATTGTTATTCAAACCTGCAGTCGTTCATGTCTGGTTGATCAAAAACCATTCAGAGAGCTGATGTTATGATCATGGTGTTGTGCTTTGTCGTGTTCATGTATCAGCCATGTTACCATCAGTGAAGAGGAGGAAGGAGGAGGAGACGCTTACTAGCGAGCATGCTAACTAGCAAGCTAGGACCTTTGAGGAAAAGTGTGTGAGTGGAGGCGAGGCTCAGTGAGAATAATCCTGATGATGATGGCAATCATAACTTATCATCATTATCATCATTGCTGTTAATGATAATAACAGTCGGAAGCACATCTGAAAGTGCTGAGATACAGATGCAGTCAAAGAAGGTAGCCGGCACGTTGATGCGCTCTCCTGAGCAGGAAACTGTCGGGCTGTCCATTGGGATGGTCCACAGACTGTGGGGCCCTCGGGGGCCCTTGGGGGCCCTTGGGGGCCCTCGGGTGCCCTTGGGGCTCCTGGCAGGACGAGACAGCGAGTGTTTGTAGATCGGAGGTGTTTTCTTGTGGATTGTGGTGAGGAGCTCTTTGAGATGCTGTGGGGCGTTTCCACGGAAGTAGACAGAGTCAACATTCGATGAGGAGGTGGATGTGGAGCCAGTGAAGCGTCCGCAGGATTGGCTTGATGTGCCCTTATTTCCGCGCCCTCACCAAGATCCCAGCAGCCCTGTTATGGATGTGTTGGAGCTTTTTGAAGGCTTTTACAATAGTCCAGCCTGGAGGAGACCAAGGCGTGGACCAGCTTCCCAGCAAGGCGGAGGGAGAAGGAGGGACGGCGTTTGACCATGTTTCTGAGATGGAGGTGGTGGACATGTGTGTCAGAGGGGGGAGAAGGGGATGGCGTGGCCAGAAAAAGAAACGCAGGTAATGGTTGAGGAGCGGGGGGTCCTTTTAGAAGGGCTTCGGTTTTGGAGGACTTCAGCTGGAGGAATTTCTCGGACATCCAGGCCTCCATCTCCTCCAGTCCGGAGGGGAGCGCCGATGGGAGTGTGTGGGAGGTCAGGTCCAACCTCACGTAGAGCTGGGCGTCATCAGCATCAGATGTCTCTGGGGTCTCTGGACTGTGGGAGGGTCGGAAACCCGGCTGAGCCGATTTCTTTGACAGGTTGCGTCTCTTGAGGTGCTCCTGGAGCTGGGCCGAGACGGGTTAGGGTTTGTACAGACCCGTGGAACCGCGGGAGGTCGCCTTCACTCACCGAGATGAGTTAGATGTTGAGCTCTTAGGATGGGAAGCCTCAGGAGAGATGAATGGATGAGTGGATGAAACAGCTTTTATTTCTCATTGAAAGATTGAAAAATGAATTTGCTGATGGAAAAAAAAAATATTTATGATAAATCAACAAGCATGCCTAACGACTGAAAAACAGCAGCCGCCATTCACCATCACGCTATTGTCCTTTTCTTGGTGTAATCAATCGTGGAGCTTTCAGATGAAGGAGACTAATGAGGCATCGAGACGAGTAAATCTTAATTTGCATGATTCAATAATTTTGGATTCTTCCCTTGAATGTTGGTTGAATGAGTGTGCTCGCTCGCCCGATCTCTCTCTCTCTCTCTTTCGCTCTTTGCCTCTTTATCTCTTTATCTCTCTCTCTCTTTTGCTCTCTATCGCTCTCGCTCGCTCTCTCACCCTCTCTCACCCTCTCTCACCCTCTCCCTCTTTATCTCCCTCCTGTTGCATCCGTGTTGCTCTGTCTTTACTCTGTTGCCATGGCGCCTCGCCGTCTCACCTCCTCCATGTGTTTTTCTGTTCCTATTAAAGGCGCCATCACTTGAAGCCGAAGCGGAGCAGAGAACAGCGGCGGAACCCGAGTCACAGGATGAAGTCTTTGGTAAGAAGTTCCAAGTGCATCTGTTATTCTGAGCTAACGAACCAAAGACATTTAATTACTGTGATTATCAGTCACATCTGTCAGTGTTCAAAGTGGGTGCTTAATAACACAAGCAAGATTTAGAAGCAAGTTTGTTTCCTTTTAGATTTATGCAAAGTTTTCAGTTTTCAGTAAAAAAAATACAGAATGTGAACTAAGAAGTTCCACTCATGAAGGAAGCCTCCAGTAAACAGTAGAAGAAGAAAGAAGCCTCCAGTAAACAGTAGAAGAAGAAGAGGTTCCACTCATGAAGGAAGCCTCCAGTAAACAGTAGAAGAAGAAGAGGTTCCACTCATGAAGGAAGCCTCCAGTACACAGTAGAAGAAGAAGAGGTTCCACTCATGAAAGAAGCCTCCAGTACACAGTAGAAGAAGAGGCTCCACTCATGCAGGAAGGGGGTTATAAACATGAAAGAAGCCTCCAGGACATGGTAGAAGACCAAGTGGCTCCACAAATGAAAGAAGCTTCTAATAAACAATAGAAGGAGAAGAAGAAGAGGTTCTGAACATGAAAGAGGTCCCCGGTACACAGGAGAAGAGGTTCCGAACATGGAAGCAGCAGATCGTTTGGTTCCGTTGCTGTTGAGATGTTTTTCTCCTGAAGGAGACTCGGGAAGACTTTGGTCTCTTCATTGGTCCAGACGGACCTGCTGCTGCTGCTGTTAGTAGCAACCATGTTTACATCCAATCAGGTGATCTGTCACGTGACTCATTCGCTGCCTCATCAGTTGTTCATCTCGTTATTTATATTTCCACAAGCGCAAAAACCTCCTTGAGCCAGAGAACCAACTTTTTTGAACATTGGAGGAGGTTATTTATTTATTTTAAACTTTTTCGGTCAAACTTTTCTATCGTGACTCGTCATCTCCAGGCGATGACAACTGGCTCCATTAATATTCACCGCATCATCTTGTATTTCTGGGTTCCTCTGGCGGTTCTCCTGTGGAGGCCGAGATGATCCCCGGCGTCCCGGCTCACTCGTCTGCTCTCCGTATCTGCTCTCGTAGCTTCTCCTAACCTCGTTAGGAGTCTGCAGAAGTTGGCAGCCGCTTTACGTGACGAATGGAACTTGTGGAGGCCTCGTAATGAGAACGTCTCTGAACTCCACACGCCCACTTAGCAGCAGCGTTAAGTGTGTGTGTGTGAGGGTGAGAAAGAGGGCTTCTGTAATGCTACAAATCAGCAGATGAGGGCAGAGTGTTGTTGCTCAGCAAAACGTGGCACCATCACACATCATGATGAGCTCCTTTAACCAGAAAACATTGGTAATCTCTGGGGTTTTTTTTTTTTTTTTTTTTTAATTGCAATCAAACGTTAATCAGAACGCCTCTCTGCTGGATTGATGCCCTAATTTAAGAATGTAATTGAAGTGCATTAAACCAGAATCTGGAGATCTCGTAGAGCCCAGCTCCCCCTTGCTTTCCTTCCACCGCGATGAGAGAGGCCATTAGCGCCTGGGAGGCCTCCCGGCAGCTGCCGGCAGCTACCGGCAGCTTCAGGCGTCCCCCGCCGCGACGGAAATGGCATCCCCCATCCGTGCATCACGCGAGCCGCCGCAGCACGTCGACCGCGGGCCTCTGGCCTCGCGGCGCTGGAACAGAAAACAAAAAATGACACCGATTAACGAGGAGAGCTGTCGAGGTGAAGAGGCTGTTCACTCCGGACGGGAATAGAGGCGCCGGCGCTCCGGCCGGAGCCTTGATTGTGCTCAGCTCAGGCGAGCCGTCCTCCCGCTGAAGGAGGATCCGAAGTGCGGCGCGAAGGACGGCGGCACTCGTTTGAGCGGCGGGAGTCGACGGCGCTGAGAAGGAGCGCCGGCAAGCGTGGAAGCGGAAAACCCTCCCGGAGTAAAGCGTCCTCGGAACGGCGCCGCTCTCGTTCTCCAGAGGTGCTCCGGCTGCAAGTACTGTAACAATTACATACAAGTACGCGTAAAAGCACTCGTTTAAATTGCAAATAGACATGCAAGTATATGCAAGTACACATGCAAGTACACATACAAGTACATAGGAACCTTCAGACTTTCATTTTTATTTGGAGGCGTTCTGCGGTGTTCCATCTGTTCCGCTGGAGGGAACGTCAAACCTCACTAAACACATTTTTGGTCGTAACTGGATTTTGTCGCTGGCAGATCGTGGAGGGGGAGGAGCTATATTTCTTTTCATAAAAGATAAGTGTCTGCTGTCAATCAGTTCTGAGAACCTGCAATCAACAAAAAAAATGGGAAGAAAATTTCCTTTATACAACAGCTATTCGTGTTCAGTGGAAATATTATATAATAAGCACTATCATTTGAGCGGCGCTGGTGAAGAAGATAATCAATATAAACGATTGCAATGTAATTAACATCCACAATACTAAATCTGTAAAAATCCCGATTAGCTGCTGGCTCTCGCCGTTCATCCCGAGCTGGATCATCGCTGCCTCCAGTTATTACCGCTGTCATCATCTTTTTGCTGCTGCTGATGAAAATGAAAGGAAGCCTGAGAAGAAATGGACGACTGTTCTACAGTTAATGAAGAATTGATTGATTGCTAAACAGGAAACCGGAGGCTGGCGGCGAGGCTCGGCCGGAGGTCACCACAACTGTCGGCCGCACGTTAATGTGCCCGACTGGCTGCTCGGCCGTGCCGGGGGAAGGTCGCCAATCACCTCACCCCAACTTGGTCGGGTCGATTTGTCAGCCGCTCGATTGGCTTATTCTGCCGCAGCTAATCAGCCATTCGCCTGCGCGAGTCACTCCACATTGATCAGCGCCGGTCCGGTACGGTGACACCGGCCCTCCTTCAGAGCAACCGCACGTTTATCCTGGAGGACTCTGCTGTACAGCGGCGTGCAGCAGGGCGCCGTACCGGTGACCCTTCGGCATTAAAACGCTGCTGAGTCATCTTTTAAATCATGAAATACGCATGAAGGTTTTAACGGTGCGACTGCTCTTATCAACATGCTCATCAATCTGCTACTTTAACCGTTGACGTTGAAGAGGCAAAAAAACCCCAGATCAAATCAGAAACAGAATTAGCGTTCCTTTTATTTTCTAGTTTGCTCCGTGTTTAATGAAGATTTTTGAAGTCCGACCTGCATCAGACCTGAACAATCTGTATCAAAAGTGATTTACATAGATTCCCTGTTTATATCGGAGGCAGCAGCAGTGGCGTTGTGGGTATTATTCTCCAGGTAAACTTACGAGTACATGTACAAGTACAATTGCAAGTACAGGAAGGAATTTGGTTGGAATATACAATTACAATATACAAAAATGCAGCTTGATGGCAATTGGCAAAAATCAATAAAATGCGTTTGATAACTGAATATGTTTGAAGAAAAAAAAGCCTCCACTGCTGCTCGCCGTTTGTAGATTATCATTTTTATTGAAAAAAAAAATGTTGCATTTTCTTGAGCTTTATTAGCAAAGGGGAAAAAAACTGCTAACGCGTTAGCAGGCCGGCGGTCAGTTGCTCAGCCTTCCCCTCCCGCTCGGCGCCGGCGTCGGACTTTGATTAAAAATGGATGGCGGGCCGCAGTTGGCCCGCGGGCCGTAGTTTGGACACCCCTGCTCTAACAACACTGAGGGTGACGATGATGATGAGATGCGGCGTTGTCGCCTTATTTAGGTTAGTGACGCCGGCGGATCAGAGATGAAGCAACCGAAAGTGAGCGTGACCATGGCAACAGGACGCGTGTCGACACGTCTGGTCGCTGCACCCGTCTGAATGCCGATGCCTGGACATGCGGCGTCCTGCTGGAGGCCTCCGCGGAAAACACGCCTGGAACGCGGCCGGGATGGGCGGGGCATGGTGGGGTAAACAAAGCCGGCCGGCGAGGCGGCGCCCCCGTGTAGTCTCAGGGCGGGGCCGAGGAATGCATGACGTCACTCGCTCTCTTCACTAATAATTATGGGAGGGAGCATAAATATGTGGTTCCTGGATCCCTCCAGTAAGCGCCAGCAGCCGCCGCTCGCCTCCCCCGTGAGCGAATCAGAGCTGCTGGAGCTGGCAGGTGATTGGTGGGGTCGTGGTCTGGGTGGGTGGCTGGTGTTTACGCTGGTTTGTCTTATTGAAGGTGTGTTTGAGGTGGACATCAGTTATGGCGGCGTGTTTTTGGTCTGGTCAGATAGGTTTTTCTTTTTTTTTCACGGCGCCGGCGTTCTTAATGTTTAACAGGCTCTCCGCTCGCCACGTTCAGGTCTGGTTCTCTTATCGCTCCGTGGCTCGTTTGGAGGGAACATCGCTGTCGGACGCCGGCTGAGGTCCGGCGCAGCGAGGCAGAATAATTCATCGCCATTAGGCCAAAGAAAATAAAAGGAATTTCAGCCCGAGTGAGGCGGCGTGATTGGTTTACGACGCGCGGGTTAGCTGGGCTTCATCGGAGCCCGTTTTGGCGCCGCTGTCATCAGCAGGCGTCATGACTCATCCCGGCCTGTCCAGCGTCTGGGGACGCGGCCGTGCTGCACTTCCTGTTTGCGCCACTTTTCCACCGCAGAGCAAACACCGCCGTCGGCCGCGTGGCCGTTAAAAGCCCATTACGGCTCCATTACCCGGCCCAGGCTGCAGCAGAGCCACACTCAGCCAGCCAGACCCCCCCGGCCCCCATCAGCCGCCGGTCTGGTCTGGTTTCTGCTGCTTCCACGGTGATGCGAGGAGAAACCAACGCCGGCGCAACACACGGGCAGCCGGCGCTCAAGCCGCCATTTTAACCATTTGGACTTTGCTGTACACCTGAGCCTCTACTGGCTATATGGCGATCAGCCATAAGATTACGACCACCGCGTGTCCACCATAGAGTATAATACAACCCATCAGCCATAAGATTACGACCACCGCGTGTCCACCATAGAGTATAATACAACACATCAGCCATAAGATTACGACCACCGCGTGTCCACCATA
>CAAKHG010048633.1:0-12361 GCA_901007715.1 Dactylopterus volitans
TTTTTGAATCTGGAATGAGCGTCCACTTGGACTCAGGGATGAACTGATTGGGATTTGGGGTCAAAGGTCGATGTCGGGGTCCTCTTTGGGAGCCTGCGGACGTGAGACCAGACTGCTCCGCCCCACCTCGTTTGCCCTGCTCGAACCTGATTGGTCAAAACAACTCAGATCACCAACAGAAACCAGGACCCTTCAGGTTCTGGTCCCTGGCCCACACATGGCTGAATACTTGTGAGCTAACGTAAGGTCTTAAAGGTCAAAGGTGACTTCATAAAGCATTTTTCTTAATTTCATGAGGGACCGAACAAGATCTCACACACAGCAGCTGATTCCTTGGTGACATGATGGAGACTCGACTGGCTGGCAGAGGAAAGCGGCCACGCTCGCGTCTGATTGGTGGAGAAACCGACAGCCTTTTGTTGTGTTCTGCTTTATAATCATCAGGAGTCCCAAAATATAAAAACAAGAACGAGCCAGTTTTCTCTCAGGAGACTTCTGTAAGCGAGCCGACGTGCGGTCGAGCGTCCGGCCACCTCGCCGTCATCCGACCTCGCCGAGGTTAACGCGGTGATGACGGTCCTTGTCACAGCTGATGTCCAGTGTGTCGGCATACGATGAAATTATATTATTTTATATTACATCAAAATAAAGCTCAAGCGGAGATCACAGAAGGTGAAGATAATCGAGCGGCCGCCGCCAGATCGGTTATCCATTATTCATTCCGTTAGCTGCTAATTGAGCTAGCATGCTGCTGCTACGCAACCCCTGTCGGAGTCACGTTAGCATTAGCACTAGCCTTTGGAGGAGAATGTGCATGTGACCTGTGCAGACGCGGCAAAGGACAGCAACCGGCAGATATGGGCAGGAGCTGGAGGAGCGTCTCCACGGAGACGAGCGCGTGTCCACCGGCGTCACATCCTCGTTCAAGATGGCTGCGCGGTGGAGGTGCCAGAGTCGTGGGTTGAATATTTGTGAAAGCCCCTTACGAGCGGACACGTGCTGATTCGGCGCTCTCGAACTCTCAAACGTGTGACTGGACGGGACTTTTACAGACGGACGTACGCTCATCCGATTCATGCTGCCTTCACTTGCAGTGGGATCCTCCAGTGTCATGAACCAAGAAGCTCAGATGTTTTCATTAGCGACTTGTTTCCTTAACTGTTCACAGTTCTCCTGATAAAATGCGACTGGCGGTGTCGCGGCTCCATCTGACAGATGCCAGTCAGGCGAGTTGTCACCAGCGTTTCCAGGCGCGTGTGATGCATTCTCACATTGTGCACTCGGAGGCAGCCCGGGGCGCCGGGCCAAGCTCCGCCCTCCCGCTCGCATCCCAGAGACGCCGCGACGTGTTGACATTTCACATATTTTTCCCCGAGTTTCTTCAAATGACCCAGCAGACTGAAAACCGCAGCGCTGCAGTTCAGAGGAGGACGCGTCCGCCCCTGATCCTGGATCTGCTGCAAGCAGCACCGCGCGCACACACACACACACACGCGCACACACACACTGACCGCTCCAGTGTGCCCCCCCTGGTGGCAGCCAGACGCGCTTGCAGCCACAACAAGCCGCCATTTGAAATTCATTATCCCTTTTTAATTCAGCAAAGCCTCCAAACGTCTAAACGCCTCTCAGCTGCCGCTAATGTTTTCTGTCGCTAACCGCTCGCTTGCCCTTTAAGATTGTTGCCACCGGGCCCCATTTGAATTCAACACTCGCTGCCAGAAACCAGGTTATGATGAGGCTGCCTGTGTGTGTGTGTGTGCGTGTGTGTGTGTGTGTGCATTCATCGTCACAGAGGAAGTTAGCTTGATATTGTCATGTGGTGGCTCCATCGCTGCTAATTATTATCCCGTGATGCTAAAACCACGCGGTGGGATAATGAAGTGAATGCAGGAGGTTGTTACGGAAAACAAACTGCATTAGATGAATTGTGCATCTCCTCTTTGGACCACACACACACACACACACACACACACACGCATACACAGCCGCAGCAAATTCTCTCTGTATGCATTTATTCAGCACCGTCAAAAACATTGCGTCTAGCAAAAAGAAGAAGAAACAACCCCTCTTTCTCTGTGTTTGTGGTGAATCACCGATCCCGCGGCCGCGCCGCGCCGCCAGCGGAGGACGGACGAGGGAGAAGCACAAGCAGCGAATGAAAGCGAGGGCGGAGACGGCGAGGACGCCACAAGCAGGAAGCGTTACCTCCTTCCCCCTGAAGTCGCTCTCCAAGGTCAGAAAAATCCTCCACAGAGTCGCATACATTCCGACGCATATTCATGCGTCTCCTCTCTGGGTAACTTTGGCGTCTCCACTGGAGGTTCAAACTAGATTAAATTAGATTAGATCAGATTAGCCACGAGGTTCTTGGGACTCTGGAAAGCAGTGTTTGGTAAACTTGCTCAACAGAAAGGTCGTCATGTTGCATGTTTACTGTTTACTGCTCCAAAGATGAACAGCTCCGTCTCCCCCTGCTGGCTGGCTGCAGTATAGCTGATAAACCCCGCCTTCTCCGTGGTAGTGGGCGGGACCCTAATTTAAATATCAGCTTCTCTCCTGGCCGTTTCAGACCGTAAAAATGAGTTTTTAACGTTCACACCATCAACACCAAATAGTAAAAAGTGCAAGCCACTTATAAAAAAGAATAAGAATAAAGCATTAAGAAATACAGTGTAAGAAAAATATAAAAGATAATGGATAAAAAAAACACAATAAAAAAAAAACAATTAAGAACCAGAACACTTTTTATGAACACGTGTGAATATTGTGGCGACTGTTTCACCTACAATCTTCATTTTTTACTTCCTGATTCACAACAAGACACCAGAGAAGCGTTTCAGTCACCAGAGAAGCTTCATGTTTCATTTCAAAGAAAATCAGTTAGGACTCAATTGAGATTTTATTCTCTCTCTTGTCTTTATGGTTCCATAACTTGTGCATAATTTCATGTGAATCACTGCAGCACAAAAATTCTGATCGTCCAGGTCGTCCTGGAAACACTGGTGCATGGAGGTTGATGGTGAGTTACAGTGTTGATGTTCTACAGGTGTTATTGGAGGAACGAGTCCAGGAGAAGCCTCAGTGGGTTAATGGCCGCCGGCCCCGCCAATCATTCTCAGGTTGTTTGGAGTGTTTTCACTTTTCACTGGCCCACAAAAAAGGGAGTAAAGGTTGATAGCAGAGACAAAAATAAAGTTATATGGATCTTGCTGGGGCTAATTTAGGGTTTAATCACAGTTGGAAGTCGGCTGAGAATAAATGGCGGTGAATTAAAGGCCCCAGCGGGCGCCGTGCCGGTGATGCACGTTACTGCGGCTCGCGCTGTCGCATGAAAACACTTCATTAGTCCAGTTAGAGCGACGCTCTCTGCTTCCTGTAGAACTCTGACATTCATTAGTCAGTTTCTCTCAAAATTCTTCACAAGGAAGCACAAGCATGGACGGAGAAGCTGCTTTGTAACATTAAGATCTGATTGACTGCGTCTTCATCATCATTCATTCACTTGCCCAAATCTCTGGAGTATTGATTACATGCACCTGCAAGGACACACACGCACGCGCGCACGCGCCCACACACAACCACACTCGGCTGAATAGAACTCATTAGGCAGGAGGACATCGCCGTCTGGTAAAACCATATTCTGTTGGAGGTCAAAGTTTCAGCACTGGTCAGACGTTTTCTGTGGTAACCTTCAATGATTCGCAGGTAAACTGGCACAGGTGGAAACATAATTCCACAAATATGAAAAAGGTCTTTTTCAGGGATCAGCAGGGTTAATAACTTCCAACTCTACCGCACCGACGGAGGTAAATGAAACCTTGAAAACTGCAAGTACAGATTCAACAAACTTCAGCTGAGGGCTAGCAAGTGTCCATTCGTGGAGGAGCAACGCTGGAACACACCGAGTGACGTCGCCTGACACTTTATTTTGACAGTATTTCACTGCAGGAAGTTGTTCATGACATAATCATGGCCAGAAGCAGCAGAGGAAGATGGATGGACAACAATGAAGACTTTAAATGATGATCCTTCCTTCAGAGGAGCAGCTAAGTCCAGGACGGTTTCCTCCACCATCACACGTAATGGCTGATGGGAAATGGAGGGAGCTGCGACAGGAAGTCGTCAGGCGGAACCGAAGCCACCGCCAGAGACGACGGCCGCGTGATCGACGGCCGGCCGCAGGAAGACAAATGGTGGTCGCTCCGAAGAATAAGAAATAAAATGGAGCACAAAGAAAGGTCCGGCCAGTGATGTTCAGACCAGGCATCAAGTCCTCCTCGCGGCTGCAGACAGTGGAACAGTGGAAGTTCTCCTGCAGGGGCACAACCTGCAAGACCACGTTTCCCATCATGCCCCTGGTGGAAATTCACTGGTTGCTTTGGTGTCAGCTGCTGATGTGTGTCGCAGGGCTGCTTCTCCTGTTCAGACATGTCTGAGCGAATGAATGAGTCAAGCTGAACAGCGACGGTCCATCTCCTCCCCTCAAGTCTCAGTTCCAGAACCAGGACAGATTAGATGATTAGATTAGATTGTTCATCAGATCAGATGAACAAGGAGACGGAAAAAGACGAGTGTCCATCCCCAAACGCCGCTCCAACACGGTCCAACACCGCTCCAACACGGTCCAGCACGGTGCAACGCCGCTCCAACACGGTCCAACACGGTGCAACGCCACTCCAACACGGTCCAACGCCACTCCAACACGGTCCAACGCCACTCCAACACGGTCCAACACGGTGCAACACTCTGACTCTCATTCTTCCGCCTTCACCACTTCATCACCTGAATAGAATTTCAAGTTCAAGTTCGGCCATGTTTGTTCTCCTCTGGAGAGCGTGTGGACCAATCAGAGGTGAGCTGTCATGGCGTCCACCAATGGCAGGCTGCTGTGCACTGTGGTGGCCGCGATCCTCTGTATACATCCACCATGAAGGAAGAGGTCTCACTCTGACTGATAATGAGCAGACTCACCTAGAAACACCTGCAGAACCAGAACACTTTTATGGACACGCCTGAATATTGTGGCGACTGTTTCACCTACAAGCTTCATTTTTTACTTCCTGATTCACAACAAGACACCAGAGAAGCTTCTTCATTGGTGTTTGATGCCTTATTTCAAAAATAAAATTGACAAGATTCCACTTTATGGTTCCATATCTTATTTAGAGGTCCATGGGAATAACTGCAGCACAAATATTCTGATAGTCCAGGTCGTCCTGAAAACACTGATGTATGTGGCTTGATGGTGGGTTCCAGGGCTGATGTTCTACAGGTGTCATAAGAGGAACAAGTCCAGGAGAAGCAGCTATTACAATAAAAGATTTATTCTCAGAAGGTAAAAAGTGAGTAAACGCCCAATAACAATAATTCTCTTCTCCATCACACTGCTGTTCCCAGCTGCATCCTTCCATCAGCAACTCCACTCTGAGATGTGAAGATGCAGCTAAATGGACCGGTGCCGTGATACTGGGAGAAGTCTGTCTATAATTGGAGTTTTCACGTCCGCTAATTGTCCTCACAGGGAGTCTTTGACGTCACGGCAGCGTCCCCAAACACTCCAACTGGGTGATTCTTCCCTTCACACAGGCTGGCAGGCAGTCACATCTCACACTCGAGGCGTAAATGTGACAGAGAGACAAACTGTTAAAATATGAGGCGCTAAGCCGTCTCAGAGGAGGAAGACTGGATGTGACCATCGGAGAAACAGCAGCTTTTTTTAGCCCATAAAAATGAACTAAATGGAATCTTCCGTCATGCTGATAAAAAGCAGGAAATAAAGATAAGATGGGTGGATGAGGGAAAGAGATACACCGCGCGATAACGCCGAGGCGCCGGCCGCACATAATTAGTCAGAGTGGGACCTCTTCTTTCATGATTTGGGCTGATCGATAGATATGGAGACACAATGACAGCTCACCTCTGATTGGTCCACACGCCCTCCGAAGTAAAACAAACCAGCCCACTCGCACCAGCGCTAACGGTCACTGATCCAAATATATGATCCAAATATAGACAGAAGACCTTCAACATTGGATCAGTGATGATGGATCAATTGTCCCCAAAGAGACGCCGTAGTTCCTGACTCAGTAAGCGGCGTCTGACCCGATCAGAGCCACACAGCTGCTAGCTTTCGCTAACACGCTAACGTTCATGGTTAAACGTTTATGACATCATCACTGGTGAGACGATGATCTTGAAGTTCCGTGTTGCAGTGATGAATCAGGCAGCATGGCGTCGCTGGGGCCCCGTCGCAGGGTCCCATCGCAGGGCCACATCCCAGGGCCCCGTCGCAGGGCCCCGTCCCAGGGCCCCGTCGCAGGGCCCCGTCGCAGGGCCCCGTCGCAGGGCCCCGTCCCAGGGCCCCGTCGCAGGGCCCCGTCCCAGGGCCCCGTCCCAGGGCCCCGTCGCAGGGCCCCGTCCCAGGGCCAGAGTGAGAGCGTTAGCATGAGCCTTTCTTCCTCCTGCATGACGTTCATGTGTCTCTGGAGGTTTGTCAGGCGCACCAACACAGGGCGGAGAACCGCCGTGCCTGGATGGAGGTTTGAGCTCCCTGAAAGCATCTGGGGTTCTCTAGTTTGGTGAGACAGAACCTTTCCGGGCCAGCAGAGTTCTACGTGTCAGACAGGTTCCTCCTGTTTCAAGACGCGTAAACGCTGAGGCTCCATAAGGTAAAGAAATAAAATGACGCTGCTTCGCTTTCACCACTCGGACCTGTTGTCACCCAGTGCGAATGGGAGTGGCGGCGTGGCAGCCTGGCGGCGTGGCGGCGTGGCAGCCTGGCGGCGTCGGCGCACAGCACGGCGGCATCTGATGGCAGAGGGATGCCGTGAGAGCAGATTGGTCGGAGGACGCCGTTCAGGCACAGGTTGCTGGTCTCTTCCTGCCTGACAGGAATCAGCAGCATCAACAACAATCCTAAACCTGTTTTTCTGATTGTTTTGTTTACTGCTCTTAGCTCCTCCTCCTCCAACCCCCCCCCCCGTGTCCGCCGCCGCCACGGCTGCCTGAATGAGAGAATGATTGGTAGCTCTTCCTCTCGTACCCAAACACGAACCGCCCGGCCTCCTGGGATTACTTTAATCCATAATCTGGCCTCTGTCACTGAAATGCCATTTCACTGAATTAAGATGAATTCCTCCGTTTGAAGGTTGAGGGGCACTTTGATAATTACGGCGGGATCGCCCCGCGGCTGCACGGCTGCACGGCGCCACGGCTGCACGGCGCCACGGCTGCACGCCTCACCACTCCACGGATCCACGGCTGCTTGCCTCACGACGCCACAGCTCCACGGCAGCTCGCCGCTCGGCGCCACGCTCACGCCTGCGCGTCTTCACGACTGCACGGCGGCTGGGATTGTGCGTGTGAACATGTGAGGCGGCGTTGTGACTTGGCGGCTAAGAGCGAGCGCGCTGAGCCCCACAGCCCCGCCCTCACGCTCCGGGTCGGGCAATCAGGACAATGGAGCCGCCATTAGGAATATTAATGAAGGTGGGATTGCTCCCGCCTTAACAAAAAAGATTAAAAAACACACAAACATATGTGCTGCGTGGAAAGATGCTTTACTTGGAAAATGAAAAACAAAAGCTCAGAGTTGTTTTATATGGAAGTAAAGTGATGATTGTTTTTTTTTAATGTGTTCGAAGCTCGTTATTTGTGTTCTGTTGTTTTCCATCTCTTCAGATCCACCTTAAACTGATCCTCCAGTCAGAGGACGCGGGTCACGGCTTCGTCTAAACGCCCCTGCAGCAAACGTCAAAAGTGTCCTGCTATGAAATAAGAGAAATATATGAACCTGGTTATGTCATCCTGACTTGTAATGCCACCTGGCTCCTCAGGGGGCGCCACAGGGTCAGATACAAACGCTCATCTTTTGGAAAATGACTCGCGCTCGCGGCATCTGTGATGTGGCCCGAGCGCCCTCTACTGACGGCGGACGGGACGTGTCATCCAGGTCACTAAGAGTTCAGGTAGAAGCTCACTGGACGTCTCAGGTGACCTTAACGACCTTCAGGTATCGATGATCCCACCAGAGGTCAAACGGCTGCGACTCACCTCCAACCAAGCAGAACTGAGGAGGCCTTTTGGAGGCGAGACCTCCACTTACCTTCTAGCTGAGCTCCCAGAATGGATTTATTTCATAGGTGGTTTATCATCATGATAAAAACGCTCAAAGACTAAATGAAGTGCAGGTCATTTGGGGGCGGAGCATCAGAGTTTTGGTCTGATATCAAACAGGCTTCATGGACTCAAGGAATCCAGAATTTCTGAAGCACTTTGTGTTGATTTGATCATCTGACGTTCAGCTCAAAGTTCTTGTGGCTGAAGCAGGAGAACTGAGAGCTTCTCCATGTTCCTGCAGGCGCATGTGAAGGAGGTCCAGCTCACAGCGTGCAGATTTGCACGAGGACATTCATGAGGCCCCGATCCAAATATAAAACACACACACACACACACACACACACACACACGCTTTGTGTTGCATGGCGGCAGCAGAATCGGGCACAAACAGGCCGCCTGATCTGCCTGGTCTGCTAATCCACCATTAGCATGATGAAAGCCCATCTAATGGCATCAGAGGAGGCTTCTCCTGAGAGGATCATGCAGGGATGATGATGATTAATGAAGACCTGGACAGAGAGAAGGGGGAGGGGTCATAATAGGACACCAACATGGCTGCCGCTCCGTCCGTTTGTCAGCCTCGGTTTTGGGTTCTTTTGTTTGACGTTCTTACTTCAGAACGTCTCCGTGTTTGTTGGTCTCATTGGTTTCACGATCTAACGTCTTAATTAGTATTTATCCTTTTAGTGTGTGTGGATTTTTACTTATTTTCCAAGTATTTCTGGCGTCTACGACAGGATTTTAGCGCCCTCTATTGATGACAGATGAGATACGTCTGTGTCGACTCTGTCATGTAGGTCACTCAGAGTTCAGGTAGAAGATAACTGCCTTTCTCAGGTGGCCTTAACATGACCATATTTGTCGGAGTTAGCCCCGCCCCGAGTTAGCCCCGCCCGAGTTAGCCCCGCCCGAGTTAGCCCCGCCCCGAGCCCCATCAATTTGACTCTAAATGCAACATAATTTTAAAATTATTTCATTTACTTCAATACAGTCGCACTTGCAGTCGCCCCCTGCTGGCCGTCCTGGGTACCAGCTGCTCATCTTCTATCTTTTTTTAAATCAATTCCACCTTTTTTTTTTTTTTTTTTTACTGCTGAAGTGAACTTTATTTTTGATCTCATTTCCCTGCAGAAACGAGGGTAACAGAAGTTGCGGCGACCTTAAACTTCTGAGCTTCGCGGCGTTAATGACTCGTTACCATCCACGCTCACCTTGTCTTGAATATAACTTTGGAATGTCTTCATCATAAAATCCTCACTGGAGTGTCAGCATCATCGGGATCCGCCTCAGCGCCGCACCTTCAGGCCGCCGCGAAAAATGACGAACGGCTGTTGCAGACAAAGATAAAGTCACGTTTCATATATTTTCAATATTTGAATATGTTTAGTGAGTGTGCGCCCTCTGCTGGTGGTGAGGTGCTATCAGGGTAAAAGCAGGACGCTGGACGCTTCATGGCGTGGACAGCTGACCTCAGCGCGTCTGTGGGCGTGGCCGAGGGCGTGGCCAACGCTGCGGTTCATATTAAGAAAGGTGAGTCGGCTGCAGCAGTTTT
Source organism: Dactylopterus volitans (assembly GCA_901007715.1). Classification (NCBI taxonomy): domain Eukaryota; kingdom Metazoa; phylum Chordata; class Actinopteri; order Syngnathiformes; family Dactylopteridae; genus Dactylopterus; species Dactylopterus volitans. Next base: position 9,674 of record CAAKHG010048633.1, read on the forward strand.
AGTTTCATGCGATTTGTATTTTGCGGTAAGCTCCGCCCCCGCGTTTAATTCGGCGAACAGGAATTCAAAGTTAAACTCGAAGTGCAGCCGCGTGCTCATGTGACTTTCAGCCACTCGACTCTTCACGCCTGCGTACGCCGCTGTGATGTCATCAGCGGGCGCCGCGCCGCGTCTCGGCTCAGACGGCCGCTCTGTCGCCAACGGCAACGCCGGCACGCTCGCAGGACGACCTCACGTCCGCCGCCGGGCAGGCTAACCAGTGAGTGACCACACACACACACACACACACACACTCTTCTCAGTGCCCCGTCTCATTCTTGTGACTGTACTTTTTCACCGTGAACACTACTTACCACATTACCATGGTAATCCTCAATCACACACACGCACACACACGCACACACAGAGGTGAGGGGTACTGTTATTTTTTTCATGCTTGTGTGGAGAGGAGAGCCAATTAGTGAGCATCCAGATGCTGTTTAGCTAATCCTCGTTCTGGAGGAGAGGCACAATACACACACACACACACACACGCTCACACACACACACACACACACACACACGCTCACACACGCACACGCTCACACACACACGCTCACACACTTGCACTCAGACAAACTTGTACACTAATGCGAGCAATCAAGCTTCCACGCAGCATAAATCACACGCACGCATGTAAACACGTCCTCTAGAAGGCTGCAGCGCGGCGCCGCTGCGTTCGCCGCTGCGTTCGCCGCTGCGTTCGCCGCTGCGTTCGCCGCTGCGTTCGCCGCTGCGTTCGCCGCTGCGTTCGCCGCTGCGTTCGCCGCGCCGCTTTAATTACCGCCGCCTGCTGCGGGACCCTAATTGGCCGGTTCATAATCTCCCAGCGAGTTCACGTTCTCGCCTCCGTCCAACCGGCCGAGTCTGAAGACGGCGGCTGACGCGTTTCCATCAGCTGTGATGGACGTGGCCGGTGGCCCCGCCCCCCGGCACAACCCCCCCCCACCTCTGCTCATCATAGAAAGTGCAGCTTTGTGTGTCGTCGCGCCGCTGAAGAGATCAAGTGCAACAGCTGTTATGCTAATGCGGGCTAGCCGTCAGTTAGCGTGATTGACGGGGGCGCGTCGTTAGGAGGAGAGCGCCCCGCCATTTCAATTTCAAATGCCGCCCGCTCGCCGCGCGGGAAGCAGCATATGGGCCGAGTAATAGTGCGGGCGCGAGAGAGGGGCGGGGTTAAACCGGGGCGAGCGTCGCTTTCAGGTAGTGGTGGGGGGGGGTGACGAAGTTTCATGACTCCTCTTCATCTCGTGAGGGAATCTGTGAGGCAACTTTCACAACTGCCAGTGTTTTGCTTTTCTGCTTCCTGTCGCTGATGCTCCGCCTGCGGCGCCCGCCCCCCGCCGCCCCCCTCAGTTCCGCGATTGAAACAGGGTTCTGTTGCAAGATGGCGTCCGAGCGGTCGCAGTCTCTGCTGCTGTCGTGTGTGTTGTTTCTCTGCTGGAGCAAACAGGAAGTGAAACCGCCGCAAGAGTGAAAACGTATAAATAAAATAAAATAAATATTTCTGACATAAATGAACAAATGATGTTCACTGAGCCGCCACCACATGTTGACGTTCTTTATCATCCAATTTATAAAAAACTTCCCCATATTTGATATTTAAGCAAAATTTAATTGCCATACTTTGGTCCATGTGAACCAGCTACTGATTTATTTCGACGTCCACCCACCAGCCATAAGATTACGACCCCCGCGTGTCCACCATAGAGTATAATACAACACATCAGCCATAAGATTACGACCGCCGCGTGTCCACCATAGAGTATAATACAACACATCAGCCATAAGATTACGACCGCCGCGTGTCCACCATAGAGTATAATACAACACATCAGCCATAAGATTACGACCGCCGCGTGTCCACCATAGAGTATAATACAACACATCAGCCATAAGATTACGACCGCCGCGTGTCCACCATAGAGTATAATACAACAGCCCTGCAATCAGTTCTCCCTTCAGGAGGAGTTTTATGTTGGATTGTGATTGAATGTGTGTGAGAGAGGTGTTGACATGTTTGAATGATTGTTATTGGGACTGTAGTTTGTGACGCTGTTGGACTGTACTGGGTCACACTGGGAGGGGTCCCTAATATTCTGGTCATCCTGCTGCGTATTCGCTAATCTTAGGGACGCCTTTCTGTATAAGGAAAGGAAGAGGTGGAGCTCTCAAACGCCTGATGGAGCCGTGATCTTTGAGCGCATCAGTGATGATGACTCGTGTTTGATTGGTCGCTCGTGTGGCCAATCAGGCTGCTCCTCTCAAGGTTGGTGGCCGGCGTTCTGCCGGGAGGAGCCAGATGAGTGACAGTAATGATGCCGCGTTTATTTAGTCAGGTGAGACTCTGACCCGGGTCGGGTCCGCTGACCCGGGTCCGGGCGAGACGGCGCTGATGGGAACCGCCGCGACCCACAATGCACAGCACCGTCGCTTTAGTCTGCTCATTTATGCCATACACACACACACACACACACAGACTATCCACTGGCTCCCCTGAGTCTACTTCCTGGTCCGTGGTACATCACTTTATTTGACCATTTAAATAATCCCCATGATGCATCACAGACGCTGTGCAGCACCTGCATAATTACCACCTGAGAGCCGGCTGGAGCCCAGCGCCAGTTAGTGTGCGTGCGTGCGTGCGTG
>CAAKHG010048642.1:3856-21787 GCA_901007715.1 Dactylopterus volitans
GCCCACGCGTGTGTGTGTGTGTGTGTGTGTGTGTGTGTGTGTGTGTGTGTGTGTGTGTGTGTGTGTGTGTGTGTGTGTGTGTGTGTGTGTGTGTGTGTGCGCGTGCGTGCGTGCGTGCACATGTGTGTGTGTGTGTTTGTGTGCACAAGTGTGTATACATTTCTTTATGTCTCTGTGAGAACCAAATGTGATTTAGTTAGGAATTTCAGCAGTGGGGTTACACACTCGCGGTCACACTCGCATGACTTCACTGAATGTCCTCACAACTACAGAAACACTAACATGAGTGAAATCATATGAACCTTCAACCAAACAGGACTTCAGAACTTCAGAACTCCACACTAACACTGACTCCACCCCTAATACTGACTCCACCCATAACATGATCTCCACCCCTAACACTAATGCCACTCCTAACACTGAATCCACCCCTATCACTGACTCCACCCCTAACACTAACGCTACCCTTAACACTGACTCCACCCCTGCTGCAGCTATCCTACCTTTTTCTCGACCTGCCACAGGTCCTCCTAACGCTGACAGAAATTCCTTGTAGGATGCTGATTGGCTGAACCACGCTGGAATTCGCCGCACCCTTTATCTGGGGAGTCTCACAGGAACCCAGAGAGAAGTGAGAAATTATAATAATATATGAGATGACCTGTAATTTTGTCCATCCACTTGTTATCAGTGTGAGTCTGATGGATGTTCATTAAGCACACACACACAGACACACGTGTGCACGTATGTGTGTGTGTGTGTGTGTGTGTCCGTGTGTGTGTACGTACAGTGAGTGCAGCAGGGTGTGCGTATCCTTCCAGGTGTGTGTGCGTTATCTCAGGTTCGCGTCCGTGGGTCATGTGACCAGGGCTGGGCTCGACAGAAGGAGTCTCATTGTCATGGTAACGATACTTCTGCAGAGACACACAGGGAAAAGCTGTTAGCATTGGCTGTTAGCATAAGCTGCTAGTGATACCATGAGCTAATGAAGGAGGGAGGTAGAAAGAAAGAAAGAATCAAAGAAAGGAAGGGGAGTGGCGGGATGACAGACAGGAATGGGTGTGCCGTTGCCATGGTAATAAGTGGACCCATAGAGGCGAGCTGTCTCACTGACCTCTGTGAGGGCGTTGGAGGTAATAAACTCAGCTTATTTTCTAATTGTTACAGGAGCTTTTATTACTTTCTTGCCCCCAAACATCTGGTGACTCTGACGTTACAGCTAAAAAAAGACCTCCAGCAGCCAGCGAGCGGGAGGGTGGACGCCTGCGGCCCGAACAAGGCCGGTTCAGATCATATTCCACCACAGAATTTAAGCTATTTTCCCTGCTGTTAATAATTCATCTCTGCTCTGGGAGGCCGATGCTAGGAACTTAATCATAATCAACCATTCAATCATTCATCCAATCAGTTAATCCTGTATGTCTAGCCAATAGCTGCAGGCGTCCAACGGACTAGGTCCTTGAACGTCGTGGTCCAGAGGGGTACCAGACATGGCTGCCCCTGGTTGCAGCCTCTGCTTGCAGTCTAACGGAGGCCATTCGGCGAGGGCCTCTAACGGAGCGGATGTGGGCGAACAATCGCATAAAGTCACATTATATGCAGCTGATGTGTTATTGTTTATGTTAAACCCGCCGCATCAGCCCTCGTCTCTCAGGATCTCAGTGTCATGGTTACCAAGCACCATGGGTGGGCTGGGCCTCCCAGATATTGAGAGATATTAACTTAGCACCCATTAAAAAGAGACAAAGCTGATTGGATTAAAGCTTCCTCAACTTGGCCTGATATGGAGAGTCTCTGTCCAACTGTCCTCTTAAAGGTCTGCTTATTATTGATGAACTCAAGTGTATTTAAAAGCTTTGCAACCGCACGGTTACAGTCAACGGTGTCAGAGCGCGAAGGACTACACAGCGGACGGAGGACAGAGCAGGGCTCACCTGGGCCAGACCAGGGCTCACCTCAGCCAGACCAGGCCTCAAGTGGGCCAGATCAGGCCTCACGTGGGCCAGACCAGGGCTCACCTGAGCCAGACCAGGCCTCACGTCGGCCAGATCAGGGCTCGTTTGGGCCAGATCAGGGCTCGCCTGGGCCACCACCCTGACCTCCTGCCAGGCACACTGAACACAGCTTTCAAAGGCTGGATGTCTTCTTTGGGTGACCTTTTTGATGGCCCTATCCTCATGACTTTCAACCAAGTTATGGAAAAAACATGACATGTCAAGAAATGGTCTTCTTTCTTTACTTTTAGGTCAGAGATTTTATTATGAAAGAGATGCCACTGCTTGCTGAAATGAAGGTCACACAGGTGGAGAAACAATAGCTTCTTTCTGGGGGTGGTTTGTTTCCATTAGAACCCTCTATGCTGTCTGAGGGGTTGCTAAGATGTCGGTACTTGGCCTCGGGAAGTGATCTTGGAATGATCTAGGGGTGATCTGGGAGAGGGATCTGAAGGTGATCTGGGAGAGTGATCTGTGCGTGATCTAGAAGTGATCTAGGAGTGATCATGGGTGATCTGGGATGATCTGTAGGTGATGTGGGAGAGTGATCTAGGAGTGATCTGGGAATGATCTGCGAGTGATCCAGGGGGATCTAGGAGCGATCTGGGGGTGATCTGGGAGAGTGATCTAGGGGTGATCTGGGAGTGACCTGGAGGTGATCTGGGACAGTGATTTGGGAGTGGTCTGGGAGAATGATTTGGGAGTGATCTGGGAGAGTGATTTGGGAGTGATCTGGGAGAGGGGGCTGGGTGCTGTGATAACTGAGGAGATGTTGGAGGACATCTGGGATAACGTGAGGACAATAACACAAGAACGTTGCGGCTGAAGACCCTGCACACAGAGCACACTGCTCCAAACCGTCTCCAAACATTGACAGGACGTCCTTCCAATATTCCATAAGTGTGAGACGTGAGTAGTGATCTTACTCACTGCCTCTTATCTTGTGTAAAAATATTTCACATGTCATTTGAAATGTAAAAAGTTCTGAAAACGGAGCATGACCTCGGCCCAGTTCTGCTCGTTTTCGGTCTTCCCGTTGGTCGTGTAACTGATATGCATCAGGAAAAACTGGATAATGTCATGACATTTTGTGCCGGGAAAAATATTCCTCAGCATTGGATTTTACATAAAGCCCCTCAGCTGTGGGGCAGCATATGAGAATAATGGAATATATCCCTGGACTTTCTCACCTGTCTCCTGCTCTCCAAAAACAACACCTTTGAAAGAATATGGAAACCATTCCTGGATGATATCAATGTAAACTTTTCTGCTACAATGTATAAATTGTTTTCTTCATTGAGTCTCACTGTAATTCGCCCTAATAATGACCCCAACACATTGCAGCCTGTTTTTGTTTTGTCCTGTTCTATGTGAGTTTGTTTACTTATAAGAATTAATAATAAACACATTAAAGAAAAAGATAGAGGTGGTGTTGAGGAACACCTCCGAACGCAGTACAGCAACAGTCTGTCGAGTGTGTGGCCTGCGAACCATTGAAGGTTGAGTGTGTGAGGGTTCCCTGCCGGTCAGCCAGTCCAGTGTCTACGTATCTATTCCACTGACCCACAATGCATTGCCCTTCTGCAGGCTGCGCAGCAGTGACCGTGGACGCAGACGCCACTTTAGACTCAAGAACTCTTCATTGGTATATTGACTTTTTATCATTTTCTCATCGGAATGTGACACAGATTCCTGACACCTGACCTGTCAATTTGTTTGTCTGTTCAGAGATTTGCAGCCACGAATATGAAGATTAACAAGCAACATAACATACAGATGTTTCCAAGGTAACGCCTCCATCAGCCAATGAGAAGCCGGGTGCTTTATGTCAAAGACCGGATGTAGAAGCACGAGGGATGAAGTATGAGTGTGTAGTACATGACGTATGAGTGTATAATCCATGAAGTGTGGGTATCTTGTCCATGAAGAATGAGTGTGTAGTACATGAAGTATAGGTATCTAGTACATGAAGAATGAGTGTAGTAGTACATGAAGTCTGGGTATCTAGTACATGAAGAATGAGTGTGTAGTACGTGAAGTATAGGTATCTAGTACATGAAGAATGAGTGTAGTAGTACATGAAGTCTGGGTATCTAGTGCATGAAGAATGAGTGTAGTAGTACATGAAGTCTGGGTATCTAGTGCATGAAGAATGAGTGTAGTAGATGAAGTGTGAGTTTGTGGTGCAGGAAGTATGAGTATCTAGTACATGAAGCATGAGTATCTAGTACATGAAGTATGGGTATGAAGTCTTCAGTATGCAGTACATGTATGAGAATGTGGTACATGAAATATCAATAAAACCAGTAAAACATTGGACCAGAGCTACAGACCAAATACACAATGGAACAAACCAGATATATAAAAACCAGCAGACATTAGACAAAACCAGAGTGACAGAAAACGCTAAACACTGGACCATTCCAGATCTAAAACCCAGGATACCTCTCCCTTACCTGGGTTGGCAACCCTGGTGGAGCTAAACGGTCTCGGGAACAAGTCAAGAACAAGAACAGAAACATACGTCAGAGCCTCAGTGACGAGGCGTCATTTCCCCACACTGTCTCTGTTGTATGGATGCAATCAACGGCGTTTATTAGATGTTGCGTGCAGCCCACACGCGACTGCGGTGCCTTACATTTGCAACATATGGATCCATCAGGTGAGAAATGTAACCGTCCGTCGGATGAAAATCTGTAGCTTTGGTACAGGATGTCATCAGGAGATCAGAAGGATCGCATCGATCCTAAAAACGCTTTCTGTCCTAAGAACTCCTCTCACCATCCACACCGACGTCACAGGATCCTCTAAGAACGGGCGGGGCATTTTCCAAGAGAGCTGATTGGACAGGAGGCGGGGGTTTCATACTCACTGGTCTCTTATCCAGAACATAACCTGCCCCGGAGCACTTAGGCGAGGAAGAGTTTTTATAAATAAAATGACGCCTTGGCACTGAGGCTCTGAAGTATGATTCTGCTCTTGTTCTTGACTTGTTCCCGAGTCCGTTTGGCTCCACCAGGGTTGCGTCTGAAATAATGACGCTAATAATAATGCTCACACACGGCACAACTGCAGTAACATGGATTTATGGAACGCACGATGAGGAATGAATAGTCCAACACAAACGCGCCCACACGGGGGCGCTGAGCCTCAAAAGAAGCCAGTGGAAATCTGAGGGAAGTGAAGGGCAGTGAGGAAGCGTCTGCCCCAAACGTCTGTGCCCTAATCAAGTCACACCGAGTCACCAGAGTGCTGCTGTCTCTTTATATTGACCCATGAATTAATATTGTATAATCTCACCAATTTACGCATTAACAGAGTCGACAATCTCCTGCCAGCATTCCTTCCTGCTTTTGCTGCGGCTGTGTTGCTTTTGGGCGGGACGATATGTTTGAATTCTCCTTATTTTAGAGGAATAATTGTCTCCTCCTCCATTGCGACGTAGGCTGCTCTGCAGGGTTTCTCCATGTTTGCGATTGGTCACACGCTGCAAACTCCGCCCCTTTTATGTGAGCGCACACTAATGGAGATCCCAGGAAACCCCTGGGTTCAATTACCAGGTTGATAACCACCTTCGTAGTGCCACTTATCTGGATTGCGAATGTCTGGGTAAGTAGCCCACGTAACGGAGAGATACCCCGGGTATGTTAATCCCGCCTCCGAGTACAGGCCTCTGAGCTCACAATTCATGATGTTGTGTTCATGTGATTATCCACAGATGCTGTGACGTCTGTCAGGATTCCATTGATCCGACTAGCAGGAGTAAATCCAGACTTTAGCAGCTGCAGCCTCTCCGGACAAAAAAAAAAACGTCATTTCAGAAGTTTCTATGATGTTGAAGTGGCTCCATTCTCACTAAATGAATGTTTAAGTCCCCGAGGACAGCAGATCACCAGCGATTAGAGAGCGGTGGAGGGCGCGGCGGCGAGGAGGCATCTCCTCAAAGACACAATAGCACGTTTTGTTTCCCTTCACCAAAGCTCGCAGCCAGATAGGAAGTTGTTCTCCCTCAGTGCCACAAAGGCAGTTATGTAAGAGAAGCAAGTGTGTCAACATGTACAAGTAGGACACACTACAATGCTTTTAAATGGAAATCACCCCCCAAGCCCCACCCCCCATCCCCATACACGCACACACACACGCGCGCTCGTGCACACACACACACACAGACACACAGACGCCAACAGAAAATAAACAGCCGTAGAAAAAAAAAAAAAGAAAGCCTAAGCTGGAGGCTTCACAGTCGAGAGGACGCGCTGATGCTGATGGATGTGACAGGAAATGAAATGACGAATGTGTTCCATGTTATTAATACGAGCGGCCGCGCGGCGCCGGAGACGCGCCGGCGACGTCCACTCGCCGCCGCTCCCGCGTGACGGGCGGGCGAGCGTCGCTCCTGCGTGAACCCGCCTCTCCTGCAACCCGCAGCTCTTTGCCGCTCGTTTTACCGATCGCAGCAGTGCCGCCGCTCGCCATTCATCACCAGGAGAGCGAGAGCGCCACCTCGCCGCAAGCGCTGATTCGTTGTCACACGTGCCAGCCTCAACACAGAACAGGGAGAACTTGCAAATTTATAAAAAAAAATCTACTCTGAAAATATGTTTTTTTTGTTTTGTTTTTTTTTAATGTCGGTCCGCATCGACCAGCTCGCCATGACAACGGCCGAGTTTGGTCGGCGGAACGTCTTCAGCCGCCTTCCCATGAACCCGTGTCGCAGCCCCGCAGATGGGAAAGGTGTCTGGGAGAAGAAGGGTAGAAACAACAGGAAGGCACAAACGCCGTTAATGCCCCGACAAGCACAGCGCGAACACGCAGCTACGGGCGCTCAGCAGGACATAGCAAAGAGGCGATGGCCAATCAGCAGGCAGCCAGCGGCGCCCAAACAGAAAACTGCCGCAATAACAAAACCCCAATGGGAGCCGTCACCCAAGCAGCCAAGGAGTCTAACAGAAAGAGCAGGCCTATGTTTGCAGCGCATGAAACAAACAAACAAGCTGACAAACCAAACTCTAAATAAACTGGAGCTTCTAACAAAGCAACATACACAGTTTTATAATTAGAAAGCACACATTAGCAGCAATCAGGAGGCAGAGCGGCGGACTGGTCACACGGCGTCGCAGCCGCCACTGGAGACGGGATGGAGATGCTTTGTGGCCGGACGCCAGAGATGCGGCGGCCTCTGGTTGGCAAGCATCAGTCCAGCCAACCAGCCGTCCAGCTCGCATGCAAACCAGCAACGAAAAACAACCAACGCAAGAGAATCATGAAAAACCCATAAATGGCTGCGGGTGCTGTCAGCAGTTGGCTGGGGAGTTCTGCAGTTCCGCAGTGACCCGATGGCGACCATCTCAGGGGAACCGACGCCAGCGGCCCAGCGGCCTCATGTACAGAGGCCGCTAATGCCGGCATGTTGTCATGCACACGGCGACATGTACCACGCCACGAGAAGGCACGGACGCTCACGCCAGCTCTCGTCCGGCTCTGTCGTTGGACGATGCCAAACTGAAGACGTCGCCAACTATTGTCGTCTAGTCAGGAAACAGTGTTGTGTTAATGAGCTATGAAGAAAACATCGTGTTCACAAACATCATAATAGGCTCCACATTCATATGGATGAATATCCAGGTCATTTCCCATCACTGAATAATTCCTTACTTTAATATATGTGTATAGTCCCCCGTTAACGTGACATGGGGATGTTAACACACTCCCCCGGAGGTGTTGGAAGTCAGACCTTGTCAGGTGTGATGCATTATTGATCCCGCGGATGACCCCAACAGGATGGCGCTGGTGGTGGGGCGGAGCGGTCGGCCGGCTGAAAGGCTGCCGCGCACTCTGAAGAAGGTGCGTCAGGCACGCGGCGCTCTGCATGACGCGGCAAACCCATGTGCACCTGTGCCAGAGGAGCTGCAGGCGGCTGAACCCGACTGGAAAAGGGGCGCAGGGTTTTACACGTGTCCAAGTTTCTGAGCATGCGTAATTTCCAGGTTTTGGCATTATGCTTTCAGTTTATGGCATAGAGGCCTCGCCGCTTGCAGGCACAGGTTCGGTTAAAAAAAATGCAAGCATCTGGTGCAGGTTTGCGAATTCCTTTTTTTTTTTTTCTATCCTTTTAAAAGAAAGTTCTGCGGTTATTTTTTCTGTCATAGTTTGACCTAGCAGTGGTACCTGAATCCTGCCTGGTGGACCCCCAGAATTCCCAGGTAATCAGAATGAGTTTGGAGGCTGTCAGCCAGAACCTTCTCCAGGAGTTTGCAGAGGTTACTCAGGATACTAAATGGCATGTAGTTGAAAGGCAACTGGGGATCTTTGTGGATGTGGTTTTGGGGCTCACGGGAATCAGGGTCATGGATTGTCAGGGCTTTGGAGAATAGCCAACATGGAGGCAAAGGGTGTAAAGGTCTGCTAGCTTGGCCAGAAGCTCTGCTGATGCTTCTTTAATTCGCTGATTGTCTACTCCATCATCATCATGGCGCTTTCACTTTCAGTTTTTGAGGCGTCTTTGAGATTCTGTTATCTGGAGCACTTTGAAGAGAGGATTTTTGATGTCTATGTTTCCTGTGCGTCGATACGTAGGTGGACTGACCCAACACTTTTTTTTCCACTCTGGATCAAACAGGATAGACATCTTGCAGGTGCTCTCTGAAACATTCGCTTTCTTGTGGTCCTCTTTCATTTGGTCATACTACCTTAAAACTCAGCTCTTGAGTTACCTTCCTCTCCGTTTAGCTGATGAATTCTCTTGGATTCGGGTTATTGCTTAAATGAGGGTAAAATTTGTTCATGTTCTTTCTCGTTCCATCCGTCGTATCTTTGCTTGCAGTGGGTTGACTCTTTGTTTGATCTCTGGACACCTTTAGAGATCTTTAGAGACTCTGTGTTCATAAATTCTCCTCTTAGTCTTCTTTTAGTTTTAATAAGGTGCAACAAAGAAGACAGGAGGCGCCTTGGGTTTTTAGGATCTCCTTTCAAGTTTAATGAGCGTTTCCTGGCTGAGAGGAGGATCTGTCCCGGCAGAAGAAACCTGTGGCCAATGTCAGATGGTTCTGGATCACGTGGAGAAAGGCTGGCACTCTGATTGGCAGCGGGGAAGTTGAATACCTGCCAGTCTGCCAATCTGTAATCTTATCTAGTATTTTTATGACTTACTTAACATCTGGACTCGGTGAAGTGAGTCACTGCCGATGTCACCACAGACTAAAAATACAGTTACTCTTCCTGCTAGTTCAGGTTCTTCACAGATGAAGAGGTCCAAGACATAATGAAGAAGGAGGAGATGCTAGCAAGCAGGAAAAAGAGGGAGTCCACACTAGTTACGAAGAAGAGGGAGACGCCACATACGTAGAGGAAGGAGGAGGAAGAGAACCTAGATACCACGACGAAGATGGAAGAGGAAATGTGAGCTGCAAAGAATAAGAAGGTGGAGACGTGAGCCATGAAGAAGAAGTCTTATCATCATCCCACATCATCATCATCATCATCATCAGCAGCAGCAGCAGCTGCAGCAGCATTATCATCGTCTTCATCATCATCGTCAACAACATACAGTAGCCGAGTGAAGCCAACCAGCTGAGATCTTCCACCATGTTCTCTGCATCTCTGCATGTGCTCTCTCACATGCCTGAGTGACACCAAATGACCTCTGAACCTGGACGCCAGCTTTGTTGTCTGTGGGACAGATGATGGTGGAGGCGATGGTGGAGACGATGGTGGACATGATGGTGGAGATGATGGTGAAGGAGATGGTGGAGATGATGGTGGAGACAATGGTGGAGACGATGGTGGAGATGATGGTGGGACAGATGATGGTGGAGACGATGGTGGATGAGATGGTGGAGATGATGGTGGATGAGATGGTGGAGATGATGGTGGAGCAGCGACGGAGGTGAGCAAGAGGAGACATGAAGGACACTCTCACACTTGGATCTCCTGCATCTAGAGGCTTTTATGAATCCACTGGCAAGTCAGCCAGAGGACTGATGGTCTCGTCCCTCAAGTCCCTCCAGTCCCTCCAGTCCCTCCAGTCTCTGGTGTCCTTGTAACTCCTCCCACGGTAACTCTTGGTCACTCCCCTCAGGCTGTGACTGATTCTTTAGCAGGTTTTTGTTTGGGAAACAGTCTGAACCAGGCCCCCATGACAGAGTGGTGTGATGCATGATGGGAGGATGGGCGTGTTCATTCACATATCTTTACCTCCGTGTTCCATGAAATGTGATACTGTCATAAAACGGTATGGTTGCTGCTGATGTCACAGTTTTATCATAAACCATGGCAGTGTGTGTGTGTGTGTGTGTCTCTGTGTGTGTGTGTGTGTGTGTGTGTGTGTGTGTATGTGCGTGTGTGTGTGAGTGACTGCAACCGAGCAGATGAACTCTCTTCCCGTCGTTATTCATGTCTCACTGCTGTCCGTCTCACTGCAGTCTGTCTCGCTGCAGTCTGTCTCGCTGCAGTCTGCTGTGGGTGATTATTTCCCTCCGTAATATCTGTGATTAAAACTCTGCGTCATTAGAACTTGAAGTTCATCTTTATCAAAGTGATGGAAGTGAAGTTCTGGACTTGACTGATTAATAACAGGAATCACAGATCTCGGGCTTATTACAAATATCAGAGGGACGACCATCCGTCACACACACACACACTCCGCTGGACAACGTGTGAGCGTTCTGGAAACTAATTCTTAATATATCAGACTAATAAGCGCGCGGCTGCTGGCGGTGGCGGCCATGTTTGGAGGCGGCGCAAAGACCAAGGCCTCAGCCTGCCGACGCAGCCTTGATCGCCTCATTGGTCCAGATGCTTCGAGGAGGTTTTGGAGACAAACATGGTGGCTCAGTGACATTGGAAGACGAGTTCACTGGGACTCAAGGTTGAACTGATTCAAAGGTCAAAGGTCCCTGTGACCTCCTGTTTCTCTTCCAGACCGATTTCTGATTGGATGAAGTGATGAGCCGCTAACAGGAAGCTACAGAAACAGGCCCTACAACCCCCCTGGGACCTGTTAGCACATTAGCTTCTGTGCTCCTCCTCAGACTCAGTGGGTTTTTTTTGTTTTTTTTGAATGTGTGTTTGTTTTGAATCAAGATCTGCTATTAACAAGCGTTGGGAGGATTTTTGTCAGGCTACATAAAATAGGCCAGGAAACGTCTCAAAAAGGCTAACAGTTTAGTAACTGTTAGCAACTGTGGCTGAATGAGACTTCGGATACTGAAGCTGGAAGCCGATGATGCCGCTTCACTTGTCGCCTAGCATTAGCATTTTGCTTCTGGCGATTACGCGCTATGATTTTACGCTTCACTCGTGTTTGGTTGTGAAGTTTGTAGCAAACACAAGGATCTTGTGCTCCGATAACAGGATCTGCACTCAGTGAAGAGAGCTCATGGCGCAGCACATCTCAGCGGAGCAGTCATAGCGAACACGTCTCTGGGGTCATCAGGTGGGAACCTCCCTTCGTTAGTGCTTCGTCTAGTTGGTCCCACGACACCGTCAAGAGGCTAGACAGCGATCTCTGGCGTCCCAGATTCACCTCCCGCTAATGCCAGGTACCACTGCTCCTCACCACTGCACACCGAACTCCTAGCACATGCTACTACTGCTAGCGCAGCCGGGACAGCATGTCACCTTCAACAAACCCAGGCGCCGTTATGCGAGCTCCGGCTAGTGACAGTGCCGACACTACTACTACACAGCCCCCTACCGAAAATTATCTTGCTGACCTAAATACTGCATCACTATTTAGTCCAGCGAGTATTTATCAGTATCAGTATCATAAATCTTTCTGCGCCGTAGATGTTGTTTGCCGCTACAATCCAGGCTCAAATGGAGATGCCTGATTGGCGGCTTCTTAAGCCGTTACGACACTTGTTTTGTTGTGAGGCTTTTTTTTTTTTTTTTTCTCTGACATTCATTTTCAGGGCCAAAGTTTGTCGTTGTCATTCATGGTGCGGTCATGTGGCTGCCTGATGATTTATGAGGTTGCTAATAATGTTTGAGGGACAGAAATGAGAAAACAACCCGAACAACCAGACGAAAACAGAGCTTTGGTGTCATTTTTGTGGGGGAAAAAAAAGGGGCAAAACGACGCAGCAGCATTAATGAGTATTGATCATTTAAAGGTGTAATGCACCGTTATAACTGACTTTTGGACATTTGCGTCGCCAAATCAATGAATCATATACAAAGATGCTTTGATCTTGTCCATGTCTGCTGGAGGACAAACTCACATTAAAAAAACGCTGACTAATGTCAAGTTTCTTATGATAAAAAAAAAGCCTCTTTATCTTCTGAAAGCAGCTCTCAGCAAACAAAGAAGATGAAATATTGTGTTTGAGTGACTATTTTCCAGCGGTGGATGAATCCATATTCATGTGTTTCTGCTCACAAGGAAACATCAGCAGAGTTGAACTCAAATGTTCTTTAAGCTGAACGAATCATTCTTAATCCCACGTTCCTGCGCAGGTAGAAACGTTGGATTAGGCACGACCAAGTGATTTTAGGCCGCGTGATGAAACTGCATCACAATAATCATCAAAATAATCTTTCCCTTTCAGAGTTTTGGATCTTGTGCTGGAGAAGCCACATTAGAAAATGAGCTTACTGCACATTTTGAGCACATAAATTTAATCTAATTTTGTTTTGATAATGTTGCCAAAGCCTGGCTCAACATAAAGGGTTAAATCCACCTGATTATCCAATAATTCTCTTAAATTTATGCATGAAAATGTGTAATTTGAACTTCTGAAACATTAAGGGCAGCGTGAAGGGCCGTTTAGAGTTAAACTGACACGAATATGAAAGAGTGAAGAGGTGTGACTCTGAGGTCACGTTCATCACTAAATTGCTTTAATTTCCCATTTCCGTTAGAAGCAGCCTGGTTACCTCATAGGAGGCGGGGACAGCGAGTGTCAGTGGAGACGCTGAGTCATCCAGGCCATGATGGTGCTCAGCCAGATGACAACCGGACTAGTTCTGGTTTCACCTTCATCTCAAACTGGTTAGCGAGGAGTCCCAGATGTTTGACCTCTGGTGGGATTGTTGTTGTCTAGACAGTCAAGGAGGTCACCTCAGGGTTGTTAAGGTCACCTGAGAGTCACCCGGGTCACACCACAGGAGACCCACCTCCTCAGCTGGAGACTCAGCAGTCCACCTGCACTAGTGAGGAGGACGGTGATGTTACCTTCTGAACTCAGAAGACACATGGTGAAACTAGGAGCTGCATCTTTGGACAGATCCCCCCCATCACACCCATCCCCCATCACCACCAACCAGTTGGAACTGGAAGCCTTCTGGATGAAGGTGCATCGTCTTCAACCGCCAATGGAGGTCCATCTGTCTTTTAGCTGAATCTTGGGCGTGGATGCCGGTCTTCCAGGGAACCACCAGGACTCAGTTGGCGCCCTTGTCTCTGTCCACTCTGGCCATGGTTCTGCTGTTGGTTCTGCTGGTGGTTCTGCTGGCGACTCCACGCACAGCCCGTCACTGTGAACCCACAGACGATGCCTGGCTGCGTTGCTGCTTTTGCCGCTTTTTCCTGCCTTTGGCATCGCCGCTGTTGCAGGTGTAACTGACTCTTTACACACCGAAACCCCTAAAGACACAAACTCAAATTCATCAGAAGGCAAAGTGGCGCCACCAGATGAAGGTCAGTGACACCCGACTGACCAAACTGCCACTGAGAGCTTCTGGAGAACCTCTTTGCTTGTGTCAGAGAGAACATCTGCACTGCAACCGGGACAAACTGCTCAGAGGAAGAAACCAGCCGGCTCACGTTCAGCTTGCTGGGCGATGCCGCGCCACGCTCATGGTTTTACTGGTGAACCGGCTCCCGGTCGCCCCGAAGCTCGCACGTCCTCCTCCGCCTGCTCCTGTGGAGAAGAGAAGCAGTGCGACGCTCCGCCGAGCGAAACAACATCCATCCACCATGAAACCTCACGGTCTCCTGAAGACGCGCAGCTCCAGGCAGTTTCATGGGGAAGCCTTCACATCCAATCTCATCACTCAAATCTTATTCTGTCTTCCAGTTCCACAAAAACCGTGTTGTTATTACTACAATATGCAGAGAGTCGCGGCAAGTCCTCAATTTTATTTATAGAGCCCCGATTCACAAATCCCACGGCCTTGGTGCGCTTTAATATATGCACAGTGAGCAACATCCTCTGACCTTCGACCCTGCAGTCACGTGAGGAAGGATCCTCAGAAGGATCAGAGGGGGATCCACAGAGGAGGATCCGAAAATCCTTTTGACATATTATGATATCTTAAAATCCCTTAATTTTGGTAAAATTTCTCTCTCTGACCTTCAGGACCAATGATTACAACCTCAGTTTTGCCCTGGTTGAGCTGAAGAAAATTATTTTCCATCCATGATTCAACATCTAAAACACAGTCAAAAAGGGCCTCAACGGGCCCAGAGTCATCAGGAGACACGGCGAGGTAAAAAGCAGAGTATCGTCAGCGTAGCTGTGAAAACTGATGCCGTGTCTCCTGATGACGTCCCCAAGTGGAAGCAAATGCAGATTAAAAAGAACGGGACCTAAAATTGACCCTTGGGGCACCCCGCACCTAGATTCAGGAGATCCAGAGGAACATTCATCCAAACTTAGAGAGAAAGCAGTACAAGTCTTTCTTCCCTGACTACCAGTCATTTTAATAAGACACTACTAATAAGTCACTACTGCCAGACACACACACTCCTCCTCACGCTCACTGCTGTCTGTCTGCACCTGCTTCTTACCTGTCTGTCCGTCAGTCCAACAACACTCTACTCGCTTTCGCGTAACTGCACACCTTTCTATTATTTTTGTTCCTACGTTTACGTAGAACAGGTTTTTCCATCATCCCAGCTTTCTCAGCCTGTTCACTGCATGCCTGTCTCACCTGTCTCACCTGTCTCACCTGCCTTTTCCATGTGCGTCTCACCAAGCGCACCTGTTTCCTCTACTCGCGTCTCACACACAGCATTTACGCCTGTTTCTTGCTCGCCACCGGCCTGACTTTCATCTTCAACGCGTTCTCTCTCAGCATCTAAATCCGTGGCTGAGACCCGCTGCTCGGCGCCGACGGGCCTCTGCACGGCGCTGCGCTGCACACCGGACTCCCCGGCAGCCTGCTCAGCGGCACCACTCGGATCAGGTGGAGGTGTCATGTCTGTGAGACACCACATGTTTCAGTAAAGGCGATTGACACCCAGAAGGAATCATTTTAATTGGAGAAACTCTTTTCCCATGCCGAGAAAGTTCTCGACTAAGAAACGCATCCGTTATGAATGGAAGACATTAGACAGGACTGTCTTTGTCGCTGGCGGCGTAAGTGGGGACACCTGTCTCTATGAGCCGGTTCGCCTTTTCCACCCGATCCAGGAACAAAACCACGCCACCGTTCATCCGAGCCGCCGACTTCACGCTGCTGTGGCTGACTACCTCCCCAAGGGCCAGGCTGACCTCCGTTCACCGTGGCGCGTCTCAAGACGCCGGACAGCACAAAACACACACACACACACACACACACACACACACACACACACACACACACACACACACACACACACACACACACCCTCAGACCTCACCAACCAAAACCCAAACACGAACAATAAACCCATTACACTTACTGCTACAAGTTATATATGTAAAACAAAGATTATACCCCAAAAAAAAGACTCACTCTGCACACAGAAAGAGAGAGAGAGAGAGAGAGAGAGAGAGAGAGCACACATGAGCAGCTTGGGAGAGCAAGAGCACAGGACATCAGGGGCCAAAGGTCAGCGATAATAACTGAGAAATGCAGCGATGAGTAACAGAACTGGAGCTGAGGGTTTCATGGGGACTGGAACCCACCCAGCTGATCATCAGATGTTTAACTAGTTGAGGGTCAACGGAATAAACGAGTTTCTCGTTTGGATCTGAAGATCTCAGTGGAGCTGCAGGGTCTGATATCTGCAGGGAGGTCATTCCGGAGGATGGGAGCCAATCGGAAAAGACCCTGCCGCCCCATTTAAACATGGTGGGTGAACTTAAGCATGGGAATGCTGCAAGTTCCCCTAATCAGGGTCCTTCAGCACAGGGCCCCACCCCTCAAGAATTATGGGGAATCTGAAAAGCCCCCGCCCCACACTGAGTGCTTTTTTCAGGGAAAGTTTGGGGTGGAAGGAAGGGTTTTCCCAGGTAATGTCGGTGGAAACGTGCCAAGGTTGTTCATCAAATTAAAAATGTTCCTGCAGTGGAAAAGAGACTAAATATTACTCTTATGCTTGAAGGTGCCCCGTGCTCGAGCGCACGGGATGCACTTTAAAATGTAATCTTGTAAGACTTAAGCGGAGAGATGCCGGAAACGTTCCAGTCAGATGGGGATCTGCCGCTGAGGAAGTCTGTGCCCATGCGGCTCGCGAGGATGCGTCTTCACCAATCAGCTCCCTACAGATGGCTGCCGCGGGCGCCGTGGGCGGGGCTTAGACTGCTCCTCCAAAACGACGGCCGCAGCTTAAATGCTGGATGAGGTAGAACGCTGCCTGGTCGCCGGTTAATGTACGTCTGCCGTCTCTCGGAGGCGTTGCCGGCGATAGGTGCTCCTCCCAGTCCAGTCGCCTGCATCCAGGAGTTCCTGGGAGACAGAATTCCCGGCGTTGCACGTCAGTGCTCATTCAGCGACTGGATGAGGGCGGACGGCGGTCTGACAGATGTCGGTGTCTCTGATTGGACGCTCTTGCTTGGAGTTTCGCGGCCGACCAGGATCAAACACGCCGCCGCCTGCAGCCAGCAGGCCGCGTGGTGAAGCTCTGTACTACAGAAGGGGGTTTCTTCTTTCTGTTTCCCCTCTGTCAGCCGGTGCCATCTTCTGTGTGCTTAATCCCAGATGCGGTGACTGGCAGGCTCATTACTGGGAGGCTTCAAACGCCGGAGAAAAGAATCGACTGCTTGGCTGCCGCGATAAATATAGGCAACGGACACATTACAGACTTGCACAGGTTTCCTGTACGGGTGCATTAAAATGAATGTGAGGAGAGATATGGTGCATGTGTGTGTGTCTGTGCGTGTGTGTGTGTCCGTGCGTGTGTGTGTGTCCGTGCGTGCGTGCGGTGTGTGTGTGTGTGTGTGAGAGAGAGAGAGAGAGAGAGAGAGAGAGACAATGTTCTAGTGACTGTGAGTATTACGGCAATTGTGGGAAATGAAATTCTCTCGGACTGACCGCTGAATCCGAAGCTTCCAAACAACAATCCACACAGAAACTGTTTGTGACCTGTGTTATGTAAGCCTGTGTGTGTGTGTGTGTGTGTGTGTGTGTGTGTGTGTGTCTGTGTGTGTGTGTGTAGCCTTAAGTCTGGTATTCTCACCCCTCGTGGGTCCTGACAAGTGTAATTTGTCCTCTGACTCTGTTAAATCCTCGACATCGCCAGCAAGGAGTCAAACATTTTGTAAATCCAAATCCGTTACTTCCTCTGCTTCTTCTCCTTTTTCTTCTTCTTCTTCCTCTGCTTGTTTTTTTGCTGGCCAGCTACTTCATACTTCATAAATTTGAAATATCAGCGATTTCTGGAAATGTCGGGAGAGTTCAAGTGAACTTCAGCGAACTTTTTTGGCCAATTAAATGAGCGTTTGTGGTTTCAGCTAATTCAGCTGCTTCACTTCTGCAGACTTGAGAAACCGTTAAATCCTTCAGATGTTGAGCGTTTTATTGTTGTTTATTGCTGCGTTTTTTTCTAAAATCAAATCAAATTCAAACTAGTTTTATTTATACAGCGCCAAAGCACAAAAAAGTTATCTCACGACACTTTACAAGAAGAGCAGGTTGAGACCGACTCTTTAATTTACAGAGACCCAACAAATCCCCCATGAGCACTTGGTGACGGCGGCAAGGAAAAACTCCCCTTTAACAGGCAGAAACCTTGAACAGAGCTTGGCTCCAGGTGGCCAGGGCCATCTGCTTTGACCGGTTTCTCAAATGT
>CAAKHG010048643.1:15361-31611 GCA_901007715.1 Dactylopterus volitans
GGGGAGTCTGACATCACCGCTGTTACATCAGCGGCGCGTTCGGCGATGGGAGACTCGCCGGATTGAGAGTTTGGTATCGACCCCGTTTTACATAAACCGCAAAAGATGATGAGGATGATCCGATGCAGAATGAGCAAAAACCAGGAAACGTGCTTGAATCAGCAGCCCCGCCACAGTTTCCCCAGAACCAGGTTCAACCGCTCCACCCCTGACCCGGTTGTCCTCGGCGCCAGGGAGCGCTGTTCTGTAACAGACCCTGACCTCTGACCTCCCCCCCCACCCCTTCTCCCGCTGGAGGGGGCTGGGAATTCAAGTATCACGTTGATATAAAAGGACAAGGAGAATCATTTGAGCAGCTTGTCATTTTCCATCAGCCTGACTGGTCCTGATGTGGCGCCGCCGCGCCGCTGCAAGCAGGGGTGCAGTGGAGGGTAAACCCTCAAAAGAAAAAAAAAAAGTCAGTCTGGGCCAACGTTCAATCCCAGATGATAATCTCACAAAAGAACCGGATTTTTACAAGAAAAGAACAAGCGCTGCTGTTATGATAGTTCGTTTTTGGGCGGGTTGTGAGCAGCAGCAGCAGCAGCAGCAGCACATTTTGCCCTCGTTCCTGCCTTTTAAATAACCCATTAAACAACGTTAAGTTTGGATGGGGGGGAAAAATGAGTTTTGTTTTTTTTTCGTTCTTATTTGTTCTATTTTAGGGTAAAATAAAAAAAAAAAAATGAGCGGAGCGACGCGCGCGACCGTGCCAGAGTTTTATTGCAGGTCCGCGAGAGTGTTGGAGCAGCAGTCGGTGCACAGGCAGCCTGCATAGGGAACACACACACACACACGTATATACACACACACGCACGCACGCACACTTCGCCTCTCTGATCTGCTGCAGTGGCGGATCGCGCCGGGATACACACACACACACACACACACACACACACGCTCTCGCCTGCAGATACAAAGCGCATTAGGTGTGCGTGCGCGCGCGCGCTCTCGCGTCAAAGCGCGCGTCAACTGAGCGAATGACCCCTCGCGCGCATCGCAAAGGCAAATTCGAGTAGTTTAAGAATAAAAAAAAACACATATCCGGATGCATCCCAATCCCCCGAACGGGAGGCGTGCGCGCGCGCGCGCGGCCACATGATCCCCTCGCCCGGGCGCCGACAGCCGCCGCGTCTCCGGCCAAACTCACCGATCTGCACGCTGCTCGGGAAAGCGCCCATCGCCAGTCCCAAACAGCCGGAGACCATCAGCAGGCACCAGTCGCGGGAAGGAATCCTCATTTTTGGGGTCGGGTTACAAACTGATGGGGGGCATCGAGCGGGTCCGACTAGCAGCCGCCGCGGGGCAGGAGCGGCATCGCGGGGTTGTTGCCGAGCACACACACACACACACACACACACGCACACACGCACACACACAAATAAAAAAAAAAAAAAAAACCCCAACCAGAAAAAAAAAAAAAGGAGGGGGAGAAAAACCAGAGGTAAAGACAATGTTAAATATCCATGTCTGCTCCCGGATGCCTGGCGCGCTCTCTCTCTCTCTCTCTCTCTCTCTCTCTCTCTCTCTCCGTCTCTCTCTCTCTCTCGGATGCCCCCCTCCCCCGCCCCCCCCCCCTTCCTGCGCTGCCGCTCGTTTGCAAAAAAAAAAGAAAAAGAAACTGCGTCCGTCCGTCCGTCCGTCCGTCCGTCGCGCGGGAGGGTGGGTTTTTTTTTTTTTTTTTTGGCGCACAACGGCAACACCGCCACCGAGCAAAACGACGCGGGGAAGCAGCATCAGCCAGCGGCGGCCAGCGCGTCCGGATGCGGCTCAAACTCACATCACAGCAACAACACACATGCGCCTTTTTACTCCGGCGGGGCGCGCGGGAGGGGCGCCGCTCACACACTCACACACACACACGCACACGCTCTCTCTCTCTCTCTCTCACTCACTCTCTCGTCCTGCTCGGTTAACACCAGAACTTCCAGATGCGAAAAAAAACACAAAAAAAACGCGCAAGGCAGGTGGCTGGTTGCCACGTGGCAGGGAAAAAAAAGAATAAATAAATAAGATTAATGTTCCATCTTTGGGCGCAAACTTAAAATAGTTTGGAGGGTTCCTGCGTCATTTTTATTATTATTTTTTTTTACGCCAGAGGTCGCTTCCAATCCTCAGGATTACGGCAGTTCAGTGCTTGCGTCATTAGGCGCCCGGATAAATTATTCTTAGCCGATTTATGCCCAGAAAACAAATGGCCGCCGTGAACTTTACAGCAGTCTCCTCAACGTCTCCTGATAAACGATCGAATTTAGGAGGTTCGTCCCCGCCGGGACGTTGAGGCGGAGTTTTATAAACTTTCGCAGCAGCCGCAAAAATGAGCGTTAACGGAAATGCGGAGTCGCGTTTTTCCTCGCAAGTCTCCGTCCGCGAGGGAGACCATCTTAGCTTGTGGTTCGGCTAATGGCCACTAGAGGCAGAATCCACGGAAAAACGACCTCCATGGAAGGCGAGCGGATGCTGGCTACGTTTCGGAGAGGGTCCGGACTCGCGGACTTTGGAAGTTCAGACTTGGGAAGTCCACCACAAGTCAAAACTCCATAAAGTCGGCGAGTCCGCGAGTGCGGCCCTTGCGTTTGGAATAGCGGCGTTCCTCTTCTACTACTTCTTCTGTGTGAATGGCGGCTGGTGCTAAAGCGCATAAGCGTCATTACCGCCACCTACAGAGTGTATCGTATAAAAAAAAAACCACAACTCATTCCCTGTTTAAATATTTCATGTATAAATATATAGATATGTTTATGTATGTATCAATTTATATATATATATATATATATATATATATATATATATATATATATATATATATATTACTGTATATATTGGTTATGGGCATGTAAGGTTTATATTTTAAATGAGTCTTTTTTTGAGCGAGTGGGAGAAAAAAAGTTGTGGGAGTTGCGGAAGTTGGTGAGTTTCAGATTGAAGCAAAATAAAAAAAAAAGAAATAAAAAAAATGAAATGGAGGCGAGACGTCTCGCGGTCGTCGTCGCCGCCAACGTCGCCGCACGTCATCCGCCGCTCGTTGCCGATCGTCCGTGCGCTGATCCTAATGCATTCTGGGATACATGGCTTCCCCGAGTCAGCATCCGATTGGTCTTCTAGAAGTGGGCGGAGCAGGGACACTTCCGGGTTTGAGGTCCGGACTCGTGAATTGGACCGCGGATGAAGTTTCAAAAGCACGGGAGTCCGCACAGGTCAGCGATTTGAGAAACGCCCAGTGATTCCCAAACCAAAGGGGGCGTGGCTTCGTGTTTGGGGGCGGAGCAGGGAGAAATCCGCGATAGTGGCGGCCAGCGAACGTCGAGCAGGCGGAGAGCCAACGAGGTGGGCAATGAGGAGAGACCCCAATGTGTCGTGGCTCCAAATGTTCAAATTCTGACACCACAAAAAAAGAACATTAAGAGACTTTATATCCCGAACACAAAGATGAGTCGGGTGATTTCTTCAAGAAAAAAAAACCCAAAAACGGCGTCTGTTCCCTTCAGGGCCCCGGATGAATTAAGAATGTGGAAGATTACAGATTATTATGGGTTGCCAAGCTCCCGGCCTATGTGACATTGTTATTATTTCCATGCGCACACGTTTAAACACTGGAATTGCCGTTCTGCCTTAATTACGGTCTTTGTGCTGGCAAGCAAAGGAAATTTGTGTTTACGTGGGCGCACGTTCGCGGGGGGGGCGTCAACATATTCTTAGCGGCGCTGTTGGAGAAGTTTGGGAACAAGTGAGCCGAAAGATGATGCCGGCGCTTCTTCCATAAACACACCTGATAAGAATTTTTGTCTTGGAAATACATCTTTTTTCTTTTTTTTTTTGCATCTTGTTCCTATTGAGGGAAAAAAAAAAAAAAAACGCGCCAACCTCAGCGTCCCAAACCGGCTGTTTGGCGAGCTTAAACGTTATCATTTCGGTCGGCGGCGTCGCTTCGGTGATGCAATATGAAGGTTCAGCCTCATATCTCCTCTGCGGAGGGAAAGGAAACCGTCGGCGTTACACATCATTAAGGAAATGCGGGCCCGTCTCCTCCGGGGACGCCGGGGACTGCAGAAGGAGTTGGAGGTTTGTAATTGGCCCGGGCAGACATGCCGGAAGACGAGTGGAGGACGCACGAGTGGGGGGTCTCCACTGGCGTAAAGTTAGCGCGAGCTAACGCACCTCAAGTGCAACCGGAAGAAACCTCGCCGAAGAAAAACCCATGCCGGCGTCGCCAAAGCCCCGTTCGGTGCGTTCCCGAGAGACCGGCTCTGGTTCCACCTTCTGCATTACGCGCTGCCGTTTTCCACAGACCAAACCAAAAAGTCTGGAGAATCCGCCCGCGACACCGATGATATATTCGGCGCGTTTGTGATTTAATCCCAGCGTCGGGTTCCAGATCTGTGTGACCGATCGGCGACGAGCTTGTCCGGCGCCACCCTTTAGGTACAGGATCGGCGCGCTTGGTTCCCCAACTGGGGGGGCGACTAAAATCAAACGGGACGGCTTCTTTGGTACCGTCCGAAACTTTTGTCAATGGAAAGGCCAAAAAAAAATGTACCGACCCGAACTGAACTGGCTCTTCAGACGTCAGAATCGACACTGACCAGGAGGAGGTAGACTGGAAGCAGCACGCCGCCGCCGCCACGTGCGAGTCTGGCGTTTGATTGGCCCTCTCAACCTTCCTTCAGATCTCCTCCTGCTTCCTCTTAGCTAGGCAAAAGTCCGACTCCCTCCGAAGCTCCGACTGGAAAACATGTAAACACAGACTCTTCTTCTCAGTTTTATTCATATCACATGAGCTTCTTTCTGGGCTCCTCTCATGCGGAGCAGATCTAAACCGCACTCAGATCCAAGATGGCAAGTAATATTAGGCCGTTACTGCTGATATTTTTAATCATTAAAACACAGGAACATCTTTGAATAATATAATAATAATAAATGTTTTTCGATCAATTTGAGTTACAGTTCTTAACTTAAACATCAAAAAATCAAAATGTCAATTTGTCCCAGTACTTAATGTCAAAAAAAAGAGAAGTTGCAACACTAATAACATTCCCATCAGCTTCAGCTCTGCTTTGTTTTTAAGGCAACATTAAAACGTCTTAAATGAACAACAATTAGTCCTGTTCAGGTTGATTTTAAATTTTGATGACGATGATGAAATTCCCTAACATGAACTGAAAATGTAATTAAAACAAATAACAAAAAACATAAAAGACAAGGAAAGGAGCAATCAAAAACAAATCGGAACATAAATTGAAAAAAAAAAAGTGCAACGCACCACAACCTCAACAGTAACTCAATACACAGTACATAAGTAACAAAAAATAATCACATTTTTTCGAAAAAGGAGTAGGAAGGAGTACAAACTTCCCTCTATAATAAACTCTCGCCCCTTTTTTAACTGTTCATCATTCCTCGTGTGAGTAATATTTCTGCTCCTGCACAGGGTCGATATCTTGGAATCGAGCCGTCCGCTCCTGTAATATGACCCGAAGATTATGAATAATCTTGCAGGAAAAATCTGACCCGCAGACAAAAACTAACCAGTCATCCCGCTGCCGACGTGCAGGCATTTATCCGGAGTCTGTTCCATAACCTTTTACAAACTCCTGGCAGTTTTCCACAAACTTTGTTGCTATGAAGCAGAAAGTTTGTTTTGTTTTGTTTTTTTTTTTTCCTCAACGAGATCTGCGAAATTGACAAAAGACGCCGGTCGTCCGTTGGGCGCGGCGCTAATTGCGGCGCTCGGAATCTGTGTCAAAACGAACGGCTCTTTTAGACACATTCCGCTTTGGTGGCAAATAAAGACGCCGGGCTGGCGGCTGTTTGTCTCCCACTTTGAGGTTGGCGCGACAAAAGACTCAATTAATCTGCGGTGGATATTAAAACGTCTGCGCGCGCGTCTCACTTTTATGGATTCCGTTGTCCCGAGGCCACCCAAACACCAAAACCCATTACAGCGGACGTCTCTCAACGCGGTGGGTGAAAGCGCCGTAAGTCGCTGCGACCGTCACGCCGCTGTGTTGACGTCTGAAAGTGTGTCATAATAAATGTGACTAGATTCTTATTTTAACTCGTAAACCACAAAAAAAAAACAGATGAGGAGAACCTCAAATTTTGGCTGTGGAGCTGACCGTGGTGCTGAATTGGAACAGCAGCTAAAATGGCAACTCTTGATGCGGTACTGGCTTGCACTGAGAGAAACGGACGGCGAAATTTAAAAAAATATATATATATAGTACAACATTTTGGGACGATGTGATTCGCGACGGCCGCCTCACGTTCGTCAATTACACTCAAACCTGGAATCAGGGTGTCGTTATCCTGGTTTAGCGTGATGACACGAGGGGAAGCAGCTGGACCGCCCCAAAAGTTTTAAACGCACCAACCGGCATCTCTGAAGCTGATATAGCGTGTAAAATAAACCAATTCTATGTCATTTGTTATATCCACTGACTCGTATTTTCAGTTGAGATTCATGAACACAAGGTGGCGCTCATATAAAACCGCGGCCGGAGTTGTGATTGCAGGGATCTCAAAGAAACTGTGGACAAAGTCACAAGGACGGAATCAGCATGCCTCTTATTGCCCGACACGTCCTGCTCAGTTCACTCTGGCCGTTCACTTCGGCTCAGTATTCCACCGCTGTCCCTTTCACACTACATAAATTCAGGTTTTGGGGAGCTGAGATCGTGGAGGGTCTGATCCGGTCACTGGCTTCCAGATTATTGTCATAAATCCCCCCCCCACACTCTGGGACCGTTTTGGGGCTGATAATCACGTCAGATCAGCGTCGGACGCGGCTGGGAAGGGCTCGGCGGAGGGAGCAAACGGGTAAATCCGCATTATCATTCCGGACTTAAATAACAGATTGGTCAATTTATAAAATACCAGAAAACGGTCCAAAGTGATGTCTTCAAATGTCTTGTTTTGGGGAAAAAGCCAAAGACATTCAGCTTACAATCATAAGAAAAGTAAAAAATTAGATAACTGACGTGGGTGGGCTGGATCAGGATAGCCGTCTTGTATTCGGAAGGTTGTGGGGTCGATCCCCGGCTCCTCTTGACCCTTAAAATCCTAAATGCTCCTGATGAGCAGGTTGTCCGGCAGCTCTCAGCTATCAGCATGCGAATGAGGCTAATGTATATTAAAAAAAAAGGGTATTATAGCCATTAAAAGGCGTTCTATAAATGCAGCCCACTTAACATCAACTTTTTAAAATAGATGTCAATTAATTTCCTGACAATCTACAAAGAGATAAATCAGCCTCACATTGCAGCTCCGTTTGTCATACAGTTGTGGCTTTCTAAAGGTTTTACGCAAGAAGGCAACATGAAACAAAAATAAATAAAACAAAACGGGCAATGTTACTGCTCATAAAGGAGGAAAAAAGAGGCTGCAGCTCCCTGAGTTGTCGGTGTCGGCGGTCGTCAACATTTAGCCTACTCTCCTCGCAAGTGCTTTTGTTTGTCATCACCGCGTCTTTTCTGGGGTATCGACCTCGACTCGAGCTCAAATGAAAGGAAATGACCGTGCCCGTGCGTGCCTGTGCTGTTCTGCTACCTGCCGGCGACCTGCAACTGGAACACCGTGCACCGCATCCGGCCCGGTGGCACAGCCGCGAGATGTGCCGCGCACTGCCGAGGCAGGGAGGCTCCCGCTCGCATAACAAACGTGGCGGTTTAATTCCTGTGAACGTCTGTAAAAACGCCGCACGTGGATCCTCCGGCATTCAAAGTGACCGAGCCTCCATCAGCAGAGGGCGGGGGGGATGAACGGCGGATGCCTCCAGGCACCAGCGCTCTATTAAATGTTGAGGATCTTCCTTTGCTGCCGACAACAACAAATCTTTCAAGTGCAAATTAGAACATCAAAAATGTTTTCATGTCTGTTTTCCTATGCGTGCGAAAAAGAAAGGTTGTATTACTGCCGCGCAACGTATCAGCACCGATGAGAGAGAAATGCAATCTTTGAAACAGTTGGATTTCAGTTTGCCTGAAAAGGGTAGATGGGGTGGGTACATAAGAGGGTAAGTAGGTAGTTAGGTACATAAGAAGTTAGGTAGGTGGGTAGGTACATAGAAGGTAGGTAGGTGAGTGCATAAGAAGTTAGGTAGGTGGGTAGGTACATAGAAGGTAGGTAGGTGAGTGCATAAGAAGTTAGGTAGGTGGGTAGGTACATAGAAGGTAGGTAGGTAGGTGAGTGCATAAGAAGTTAGGTAGATGGGTAGGTACATAACCAGTTGGGTAGGTGGGTAGGTACCAAAGAAGTTGGATTGGTAGGTAGGTAGGTACATAAGTTTGGCAGCTAAGTAGGTAGGTAGGACCCTATGTAGCATGTAGGTACATAAGAAGGTAAGTACGTAGTTAGGTAGGTAGATAAATAAGAAGTTGGGTAGGTAGGTAGGCAGGTAGGTAGGCGGGTAGGTAGGCAGGTACATAAGTTTGGCAGGCAGGCAGGGAGATCGGTAGGTAAGTAGGTACGTAGGTAGCTAGGTCAGTAGCTAGTTAGGTAGGTATTTAGGTAGATAAATAAGAAGTTGGGTGGATAGATAGATAGGTAGGTAGGTACGTACATAAGTTTGGCAGGCAGGCAGACAGATAGGTAGGTAAGTAGGTGGGTAGGTGTATAAGAAGTTGGGATGATAGGTAGGTAGGTAGGTACATAAGTTTGGCAGGCAGGCAGATAGGTAGATAAGTAGGTGGGTAGGTGTATAAGAAGTTGGGTGGGTGTGTAGGTAGACACTGGCTAGCTACATTCGTAGGTAGATAAAACATGATGTAGGCCGGTCAGTCGGTAGGTAAGCAGGTAGGTAGGATAAATAGGTAGACAACAGTTTCCCAAGATTTGGCAGCAGCAGGTTAGCCAACCACTGCACAGGAACTGCAAGTTCACAAGGAAAATACTTGTCAATACTAGAAGAGAGACATACAGACGTGGAAATCTGCAATAATATGGAGACAAAAACGAGTCATTTATGCCATGTGCACTTGTAACTGAGGCACGTCGACCGGAGAGGAAACTCCCGGCAGCGCGCTTCGCGAGCTTTACTGCGCCCTCCCGTATTTATGCTCGGCGGTAAAAACCACCCGTCACAATCATAGCCGCTGTTCTTAAATATGAATGACTGCAATCTCTTTCTAGTGTTACACATCACACAGCTTTTGCTCCATTATCCATTCCAATTGCGGCGCAGCTCTCCGGCATAATGCCCCGTCACACCGATGAAACATCAGCGTGATGTATGTCGGACATTTGCATCAGTCTTACTCGCGGTTACCTAGTTTTTTTTTTTTGTAAATTCAGGACTTTTTTTCTCCCTTTTTTAATGCCCATAATCTGCTCCGTCAACACAGTTTCCTGTTCAATTTAAAATATTGCATCAGTGAAGTCTTGATAGGGGAGAGCGGGGGGGGGCTTAAAAAACAGACTCCCCTGCTCACTAAACCTGCGTTTTGTTTTATCTTCTGGGGCCACACCTGCCCGCCCGCGAGACGCCACCGCTGAGCGATTCACCCGACTGCTCCGGCGTGCAGCCATCTGCCCGCGCAGCTGCCGCTCGTTTGCTCACGACGGTTCCCCGGCACGCCGAGGCCGGGCTCTTCTCTCGCCACGCCGCCGAAGCGCGGTCCGGCTCGGCCCGTTACTGTACACAAATTTATGCGTTCCGATTGCCAAGAAGAAAAAAGAAAAAATAAGCTGTTGATGGGGCCATAACATCTGTAATGGGCCGCCCCGATTTTGGTAACCTTTTCTGCCGAGGTTCACGGCGCATTGATCCGACCCCTGAGGCTCGGAGCTGCACACACTGCAGTCCATTGATTGGTTGACACAACCCCGGCACGTCGGCGCAACGTGGGGGAATACAGAACAAACGCAAGCATAAAAATATCTCATCCGGGATAAGGATTCCAGGATTGGTTGGGATTTATTTTTTTTTGGGTTTTTTTTTTCTGGGTAGACTGTGTCAGTCCGCAGTCACGTTCCTTAGATCACCCAAGAAGGTGCGGACGTTCCCTGCCCACCAAACAAGGGCAGTGGAAACCAGATCCGGGGGTCTCCCGTCGGAATGTGTAAACATACCGAACTGAACCGGACCGCGTGGCAGGAACAGCCCGTTATAGCGGCGCTTCGGGGTTGTTACCAGTCTCGTTACTTCAAAATCCACAAATCCACCTGTCTGTCAGCTTTCCTGATTTTGGCGAACAAATGGGAGTAGATGTGCCGCTCGCGCGAGCCGAGCACTTTGTGTGTGTATATCGTTAGCGCTGCCACTCGCCTGATCTCCCGGGGAGAGGTAAAACAACTTAGAAACGCCTCACCTGTTCACACAATTCCAATTACCGGCACACTCTCGCGACCAAAAAAACCAGATGCTCAGGCGGCGGCCAGATGCCTCAGAATACGATGCTGTCCGTAGCATTTTAGCGCCATAGTTGAGGTCTGGTTAGCAGTTGGATAGTGCCAACTTCCATTGTCATGGCTACAGCAGTAACTCACTGCGGTAAATGTGGAATTTGTGCTTGCAAACAAATCTGGGAATGATGTCTCCTCATGCAAAGTCCCGTGTTTATTCCACCCACCCACCCACCCTGCATGGACACGGGACTTCTTAATTATATATCTATATGCTGCATATACAACATATACACTAAAAATGTATAAAACGGAGGCCAACCCAGTACTTACGGAAGAGGATTAGGTCCACTGAAGAAGAAAAAATATATAATTCTGAATTATATATGGGCTGCTTATTGTCTCGAGCAGTCAGAATTATTATAAGTCAGAATTCTGACTTTTTTCTGAAACCTAAAAAAAAAAAAAATTCGGGAGTTTTTTTTCGTTTTTGAAAAAAAAGTCCGAATTCTGACTTTAATTTCAGAATTATGACTTTTATCGAAAACCCAAAAGAAATTTCTGAAAAAAAAGTCAGAACTGGAAAAAAAAATCCTCCTAATTTTTTTTTTTTTTTTTTTTTAGGTATCATAAAAAGTCAGAATTCTGACTTTTTTCAGAAATGAAAAAAATTTTTTAAGGCATCAGAAAAAAGTCGGAATTCTGACTTTAATCTCAGAACTCTGACTCTTTTCTCAGAATTATATTATTTTTTCTTCAGTGGCCCTAATCCTCTTCCGTAAGTACTAGCACCTCAGAGGACTACAGTTAATTTCATACTATATTGTGACTTGTATTTCAAGCAGACATCTGGAAAAGTGTTCGCGCACTGAGCGCGCTCAGTAGAGTGGCTGCGTAAATGGCTCTAAATGGCACAGCGGGTTAAGAGGAGACTTCAGAGAAGCTTCCTTGACTCTGCGGCTACTCTTCCCACACACTCTGCTCCCAGTGGATGATGGTCTGAATCCGCGATAATCTGACCAACTTTGTAAATGAGCGTTTGTGCGCGCGCGTGCGTGTGTGTGTGTGTGTATGTGTGTGTGTGTGTGTGTGTGTGTGTGTGTGTGTGTGTGTGTGATGGATCGCTGCCATCACTCTGGAGATGAACAGATGGGAAGCCTGCAGTAGGTTTTTCCTTTTCACATCGGGGGAGGCCGAGTGTTGTTTGACTGCTGTTGGGGAATCCCGTTCACGCTGTGCCGTTCTGTGTGTGTGTGTGAGTGTGTGTCTCCGGTACGGAACCCCTGAACAGTTTAGCACACACACACGGGGCCTGGACTGGGCCATGGACCATCTCCATCCTGCCTGTGATGTCCTCAAAGGGAGACAATGTAACCGGCCAAAACGCAATAAAAAAGCCTGATAACTGTATGATAGCGAATCTAAAGATGAACAATTGTACTGCGCGTGCACTGTTTTACCTAATTCCAACAGAGGGCGCTGTCTACACCGCTAACCCCATGCTACTGGTAGCATATGTCTCACTTGAGGGATCGACAGCAGGTCTGAAACCATGCCAGTTACATCAAGCTTGATTGATTTATCAATTAATCCTTTTAATGTCGCCCCAGGATAAAAAGTCAACATTTCTGACCAAAAGATGTTGTTTTTTTTCTGGGATGGCGCGGCTGCTTTGCATCATTCCAGCGTTACGGTCAGACAGCCTCTATGGTCACGGCAGGGAGAGCAAACAGTCATGGCGAAGCGGAAAAAGATAATTCCCGCCCATCTTTAAAAGAAGTGGCAGAACAAGAATAACCGGCAAGAAATGGGGAAGAACTTGTAGCCAAAAAAGGGAGCGACTTCTACCGGTTGGGCAGATTTTGGCTGCAAAGAAAGGCTCAAACACGACCAACAGGACCAACCTCTTCTGCCACCTATAGAAGAAACGGGAAAGAAAGTACACGGAGCGCCAGAAGATGCGAGCTGACGTCACATGGAAGGCAAGTGATGGGGAAAAAAAAAAAAAACACCCCAAAGCTCAAACGGGTTTAGAAGAGCGTTTTGCCAGAGGCACTCGGTGTGATAATAAGTCACCAAAACACGGGGAAATCACAGCTGCCATTGCAAAACACACATGTGAAGACGCGGTCTGAGTTTACACAGTCGGGAAAAAAAATGGCTTCAGAGAACCGGTCAAAATACTGGTCAAAATGATCCGAGGTTAGGGGTGTTAACGGTTCACCACACCTGCGGTTCGGTTCAACTTTTAGTTTTTAAGTTGCCGTTCGGTTCAAACTTCGGTTCGGTTCGGACTTTTAGCAGTCGCTTGAATCCGTGGTTTTCAACAACAGAAAAGGGACGCATGTCCAACGGCGTAAAAACCCCAACAGCGTTGGTAATCGTTTTTGCTTGCTTAGATTTCGGACCAAGTTTCATCTTGAAGGCTTCGTGAAGATCCGGCTGCTGTTGTGGGCTCGTCGCTGCTGCGCTGGGCTGAGTGAGGTCTCTGTCGGCGTGATGTCTCTTCATATGCGCTAGCATGTTTGAGGCGTCGCCCCCTCGCTCCCACAGACGGTTTCGCTGAACACAAACAACAAATAACTTGCGTCTTGATAACAACACGACCGCCAGCCTCTGTGGTCTCAACTGGAAATCCAAAATGCGTCCATACAGACGACCCAAGAGCCGCCGGAGGGTTCTGCTAGTTCAGGTTTGTCCGCCATCAACACATGTGAGAGGTTACGCTGCGTTCGAGTGCTCCTCGTAATTTTGACTTGCGCGACCAAACCGCGGTTCAAGATGAGAAAACGAGTCACGAAAACCAAACTCCTCTGAACCGCCGTTTAGCGGTTTGGTTCAAAACCGTTACACCGCTATCCGAGGTACATCAAACCAAGGCACAAAACATTTCAACGACGCCGACGTGCCGGGTTTTTATGAACGTCGGGGCTAAAGCTGAAGAGGAGCTTCGTCGGGTGTTGCTTTTTTATGCCCCGACAGCTGCGGACGAGCTGAGCGTCACAACCCTGCAAAGGGTCCGGCGATACGTTTCATCAAGGATGGCTGGACCCCGCGTGGTTGCTGCTTACAAGACGTCCTGCTTCCCACATGACCCAGAGAAATATTTTTACCAAATTAACAGAAAACGTAGCATATTGCCATATATAACATTTTCGTGGTATGAAATTATCCTTATCGTCATAGAAGATTTTGAATCTGTCGCCACAGATTCATAAAAAAAAGCCTCCCCCCAAATACAAGAAATTGCTCAACTTTGCTGGTGGTGTGTTCCTGGCGTGCTGATCATCAGTCAAGCCGTCACACCCGGGGGGGAGGAAGGTCGAAATAATAATAAAATAAAAAAACACATGAATGAAAATCTGTCTGATTTGTAGCAGATAACGGCATCCTGCGCGGAATTTCGATTTCCAGCGGGAAAAGGAGCTCCGCATGAAAACGTGCCCACTCTCGATTTCTCAGATCAAACCCGCCTTGGTCAGTTGAAAAAGAAGCGCGGCGATTCTGGCTGTTTGTTGTTTTTTTTGGCTTTGAAAGGAAAAACACAGCCGCGCCGAAGTCGGTTAATTGGCTGCAATGAATAGACGCCGCGTATCACAGCCACGCCGACGACTGGCGGGATTCATAATCACCGGGGGAGATATCCAAAACTTTGCGAAAGCACTTTATTGGACGCCAAACAAACCACGAGTGAATGAGTCATCAGCTTTTTTTTTCCCAGGAATTAAACTCTTAGTGTCTCAGTGTCTTGCTTGAGGATGCGCGTCGCCGCGGTCTCCCCGGAGGAGGCCGGCGGGGGATCGAGCCCGCTCTCTTCCAGATTACTCGACAGCCAACTCCTGAGCCGCGCCGCTTTAGACACGTGTTCCGAAATAATCCAGTCTACAATGCTACTTAATCCAATTATGTTTATGCATCGCAGAGATCATCAACGCCGCGCGGAGGAGCGCCGCGCTCGTCCTTTCCTCCACGAGAGTCGCAGACGCCAGCGCGCGCAAACACACACACACACTGACGCCGACCTTCCCCCTTGGCCCCCCCCCCCACCCCAGATTATAAAAATGACAGCGACTAAATCTTAAACAGGGACGCCATAACAGCCTCTTCTAAATTGCCAATCGCCCGACGCCCGTATATGGAGCAGCACGCATGTGACTAGTCATGCAAGATATTAGTCATGGAAGCCGAAATGGGGATCTAGACCTCGGCTCGGGCGGCGTCTCGGTAGCATCGCCAATCGCTGTAAATGGGGTCCCGTGGGCATCGCGACGCGGCGCATCGAGGAGGCTTACATAAGCACACTTCCACCGGCGGCGGCTCTACCTCCGGAGCACGGAGGGTGACAAAGAGCGGAGCAAAGGGGAGGGGGGGAACCAAAGAGCGAGAAGGAATTCATTTGTATCTCCTCCACATAAATAACCCACGACTGGATCAAATGTCAAATTAAATGGCTGAAGTCTGGGGAGGGCGCGTTATTGATTTCCACAGCCGAGGCGGTAAATAGGGGGGCGGCGGCGGCGGCGGGGTGTTAAGACTAAGGAAAGAGTTAAGGAGCTGGGGAGATCTGACTGCTCGAGACAATAAGCAGCCCAAGCACCACAGTTAGATGGGTGGAGGGGGTGGAGGACCGGGGGTGGTGTGGGGGGGGAAGACGAGAGGTGGTGGGGGAGGTGGAGGGCGCGAGAAGAAGATGAAGGAAATAGGAAGTGACAAGAATAGACGGAGAGGATAGGAGGTCCTGCAGCAACACCCCCCTCCACCACCACCACCACCACCACCCCCCCGTTCCCGGAGAGGAGCTCGGCGAGGCGAGATCTGACTCACGGGCCGCTTCACAGGGTAACAGCCATCCCCACTTCCGGGTCGGAGACGGCAGACAGCCGCCGCCTCGTCCTTCATCTGGTCGGTCCCGGCAGCGTGAAGCCGTCCGCGGCACAGGTGCGCGGGCGTGCCGGCACTCACCAAGCAGGCGCAAACAACAGCGGCAATCACTTTTTTTTTTTTTTTTTGTGAAAGATATGGACTCACCGCTTCCCCGGAGGGGTTGCGAGCGGGGAAAACTAGCCAAACGCATGTCACGTGCAAGCTTATTTCAAAAGTCCATAATTTCTCGCACTTCCACCCATCTCAAACTAAAAGCTTACGGCTTCTGCTTTGCACTTTTCCCCCCCGAAATTGGTGAATGAATTCAGTCCGCCGAGGACGCGCTGGCAATCCGTCATCTTAAAAAATTGTCCACCTCAGGACTTTTATTGGACTATGATCCCCGGTCTTTTGTCATTGTTTTCAGTTCTAGTTTGGTTCAGCTTGAAATGGGCCCTTTCGCAACTTGGCCCCAAAGAACGACTTTCTGACAGAAAGCCGCTGTGGTAAACTTCTCCCGTGTACGCAAGCTTTAAATAGCGTGGGGAGCTAGTCGTTGTCTGCCTCGCTATATCTTGATTAGCCTGCCTTTTATTAAGAGCCCTCACTCGCAGCCCCTCAACCATTTTTTTGGTTGTTGCGTGTGTGTTATGGGTGCTCCGTTTACTCGACGCAGGAATACCCACAAGCTGACTCAGTTGGCAATAAAGACTAATGAATGGAGCTCCGCTAAAGGGGGACTCTTAACAAGGACAAGACAGTATTACCCCACGAAACACCACCCCCGCGGTCTGAGAGGCACCTCCACGCAACGTTGTCCCTTTTTTATTTATTTTTTTTATTATCATTTGTTATTCCGTAATATGGAGATGAAGTCACTCCTCTCGCAAATCCAGCGGGGGAGGAGGGGTCTCATTTTTCTCTTTTTTTTTTTTTTTTTGGTGACTTTGATATCTGCGCTCAACACCGCCGCTCTAAACCACCCACGAGTGGCTCCCGTAGCTGCGCGG